>ML105806.1:0-197177 GCA_003697995.1 Taxidea taxus jeffersonii
GTGAGAAAGGAATCCATCAAAATCCTTGAGGAGAACACAGGCAGCAACCTCTTTGACCTCAGCCGCAGCAACTTCTTCCTAGGAACAACGCCAAAGGCAAGGGAAGCAAGGGAAAAAATGAACTATTGGGACTTCATCAAGATCAAAAGCTTTTGCACAGCAAAGGAAACAGTCAACAAAACCAAAAGACAACTGACAGAGTGGGAAAAGATATTTGCAAAAGACATATCAGATAAAGGGCTAGTATCTAAAATCTACAAAGAGCTTAGCAAACTCAACACCCAAAGAACAAATAATCCAATCAAGAAATGGGCAGAGGACATGAACAGACATTTCTGCAAAGAAGACATCCAGATGGCCAACAGACCCATGAAAAAGTGCTCCACATCACTGGGCATCAGGGAAATACAAATCAAAACCACAATGAGATACCACCTCACACCAGTCAGAATGGCTAAAATGAACAAGTCAGGAAATGACAGATGCTGGCGAGGATGCGGAGAAAGGGGAACCCTGCTACACTGTTGGTGGGAATGCAAGCTGGTGCAACCACTCTGGAAAACAGTATGGAGGTTCCTCAAAAAATTGAAAATAGAGCTACCTTATGACCCAGCAATTGCACTACTGGGTATCTATCCTAAAGATACAAACGTAGTGATCCAAAGGGGCACGTGTACCCGAATGTTTATAGCAGCAATGTCCACAATAGCCAAGTTATGGAAAGAACCTAGATGCCCATCAACAGATGAATGGATAAAGAAGAAGTGGTATATATATACGATGGAATACTATGCAGCCATCAAAAGAAATGAAATCTTACCATTTGCAATGACATGGATGGAACTAGAGCGTATTATGCTTAGCGAAATAAGTCAACTGGAGAAAGACAACTACCACATGATCTCCCTGATATGAGGAAGTGGAGATGCAATGGGTTGGGAGTTAAGGTGGTAGGAAAAGTAAAAATGAAAGAAGATGGGATCGGGAGGGAGAAAAACCAAAAGAGACTCTTAATGTCATAAAACAAACTGAGGGGGGTGGGGGGAAGAGGGGTTGGGTGAGGGTGGTGGGGTTACATCATATGTTTAAATAAAGCTTAAATAAAGTAAAAAAAATAAAATAAAATAAAAAGTATTTTAACAACAACAACAAAAATAAATTTACCTTTACAAATTTTGGATGGCAAGCAATAATTGTCAAAAATAGCATAATATTAAAGGATCCAAACAATAGTGATTTATTCATTCATTTTTTCATGGAGCAGCAAGATTGGGAGCATGAATGTCTATGGGAATGTCCTGCAGCTCTGTTGAATATCAGGAAGTAGTAAAGGAGGGTGTTAAAAAATAAAATTCATCTGAGTAAATTTTGAAGGTCTTATTGGTTTTATTCAAGGATTCACGAATCAGGCACCATGTAATCTAGCAGATAGCAAGGAGCTGTACAAAATCAAAGACTCAGGGTGCCTGGGTGGCTCAGTTGGTTGAGTAACTGCCTTCAGCTCACTTCATGATCCTGGAGTCCTGGGATGGAGTCCTGAATCCGACTCCCTGTTCAGCAGAGTGTCTGCTTTTCCTTCTGACCTTCCCCCTCTCGTGCTCACTTTCTCTCATTCTTTCTCTCTCAAATAAACAAAAACCTTAAAAATTTTCAAAGACGTGGGGGGCACCTGGGTGTCTCAGTTGGTTGAGTGTTGTATCTTGATTTCAGCTGGGGTGGTGATCTTTGGGTCATGAGATGGAGCCCTGCTTGGGGCTTCTGTTCCTGCTTTCACTCTCCCTCTCTCTCAGTCTCATATACATAAATAAAATCTTAAAAAAAAAAACAAACACAGAACACAGTAGACTTTTATAGGCATAAGGGAGCAGGAAAAAACAAGCTATCTAAGTAAATAAATAAATAAATTAATTTTAAAAAGGCAGATTGGTTATTACCAGCTTACTTTCCTTAGGGATGGCAGGGATCTTATTTGGCAGAAGACCTAACTAAGGTGGATCAGGATATTCCTGACTGACTGGTTTAAGATTCTGTTTCTCAGAGAGGTGAAACTCTAAGTTGGGTGTAACTTTGGTGATGTCGGGCTTAGGGTGAAAGACTTTGTTTTAGGCTTACTGTTTTGTTTTTAACAAGTTAATATTGAAACAGAAATAGAAATTTAAAAAGGAAAAAAAAACGCAAAGAAAAGAAAAGATGGTTTAAACACAGAAAAAAATAAATAATATAGAAGATATTAGTGCCCATTTCACTGAAATTTAACAGGGATAGTATGCCTGGTAGTCACCTCTATAGAGCTGTTTATGTGAAATATATGACAACACAGTGTGTGGAGACTCCCTATAAGGTAAATTATATTCTTGCTTGTTCAAAGGAAGAATTATACAATGTAGGTGAACCATTTGTAAAAATCTTTGCTTGTTTGTTTGTTACTTGTTTGTTACTTTTGCCTTTGATTGATTCACCTGTTTGTAAACTATCTATCTGGAAGGGTTTTGTTTGTTTTGTTTTGTTTTATTAACATATAATGTATTATTTGCTTCAAGAGTACAGGTCTGTGAATCATCAGTCTTACACAATTCACAGCACTCACCATAGCACATACTTTTCCCAATGTCCATAATCCAGCAACCCTATCCCTTCCCCCTACCCCCAGCAACCCTCAGTTTGTTTCCTGAGATTAAGAATCTCTTATGGTTTGCCTCCATCCCCAGTCCCATCTTGATTCATTTTTTCCCTCCCTTCCCCCACAACATCCTGCCCTGCCTCTCAAATGCCTCATATCAGAGAGATCATATGATAATTGTGTTTCTCTGATTGACTTACATTGCTTAACATAATACCCTCTAGTTCCATCTACATTATTGCAAATGGCAAGATTTGGATTTTTTGATGATTGCATAGTATTCCAGTATGTGTGTGTGTGTGTGTGTGTGTGTGTGTGTATCACATCTTTTTATCCATTCATCTGTTAATGGACATCCAGGTTCTTTCCATAGTTTAACTATTGTGGACATTGTTGCTATGAACATTGAGGTGCATGTGACCCTTCGGATCACTACATTTGTATCTTTAGCTTAAATACCCAGTAGCGCTATTGATTAATTGTAGGGTAGCTCTGTTTTCAACTTTCTGAGAAACCTCCATACTGTTTTCTGGAGTGGCTGCACCAGCTTGCATTACCACCAACAGTGTAGGAGGGCTCCCCTTTCTCCACATCCTCACCAGCATCTGTCGTTTCCTGACTTGTTAATTTTAGCCATTCTGAATTGTGTGAAGTGGTATCCCACTGTAGTTTTGATTTGTATTTCCCTGATGCCTAATGATGTTGATCAGTTTTTCATGTGTCTGTTGGCCATTTGGATATCTTCCTTGCAGAAATGTCTGTTCATGTCTTCTGCCCATTTCTTGATTGAATTATTTGTTCTTTGGGTATTGAGTTTGATAAGTCTTTATATATTTTGGATACTAGCCCTTTATTGGAAATGTCAGTGGAAAATACCTTCTCCCATTCTGTCTGTTGCTTTTGGTTTTGTTGACTGTTTCCTTTGCTGTCCAAAAGCTTTTTATCTTGATGAAGTCCTAATAGTTCATTTTTGTCCTTATTTCCCTTGCCTTTGGTGATGTTTCTAGGAAGAAGTTGCTGTGGCTGAGGTCAAAGAGGTTGCTGCCTCTGTTTTCCTCAAGGATTTTGATGGATTTCTGTTTCACCTTAAGGTCTTTCATCCATTTGAGTTGATTTTTGTGTGTGATTTCAGGAAATGATCCAGTTTCATTCTTCTGCATGTGGCTGTCCAACTTTCCCAACACCGTTTTTTGAAGAGACTGTCTTTTTTTCTTTGGACATTCTTTCCTACTGTGTCAAAGATTAGTTAACCACAGAGTTAAGGGTCCATTTCTGGGCTCTCTATTCTGTGCTATTGATCTGTGTCTGTTTTTGTGCCAGTATTGTACTGTCTTGATGACAGCTTTGTAATAGAGCTTGAAGTCTGGAATTGTGATGCCACCAACTTTGGTTTTCTTTTTAAACATTCCTCTGGCTATATGGGGCCTTTTCTGGTTCCACATAAAATTTAGGATGATTAGTTCCATTTCTTTGGAAAAAGTTGATGGCATTTTGATAGGGATTACATTAAATGTGTAGATTTCTCTAGGTAGCATAGACATTTTCACAATATTTGTTCTTCTAATCCATGAGCATGGAACGTTTTTCCACGTCTTCCTCAATTTCTTTCAACATCTTTCATATTGTTTTCTGAGAACATATTCTTTGCCTCTTTGGTTAGATTTATTCCTAGGTATCTTATGGTTTTGGGTGCAATTGTAAATGGGATCAACTTCTTAATTTCTCTTTCTTCTGTCTTTTTTTTTTTTTTCTTTCTTCTGTCTTATTGGTGTGTAGAAATGCAACTGATTTCTGTACAATGAATTTATATCCTGACACTTTACTGAATTCTTGTATGAGTTTTAGCAATTTTGGTGTGGAGTCTTTTGAGTTTTCCACATATAGTATCATATCATCTGCAAACAGTGAAAGTTTGACTTCTTCTTTGCCAGTTCTGATGTCTTTTATTTCTTTTTGTTGTCTGATTACTGAGGCTAGGACTCCTAGTACTGTGTTGAATAGTCACAGTGATAGTGCACAGCCTTGCTGTGTTCCTGACCTTAGGGGAAAAGCTCTCAGTTTTTCCCCATTGAGAATGATATTTGCTGTGGGCTTTTCATAGATGGCTTTTATGGTATTGAGGTATGTACCCTCTATCCCTACACTTTGAGGAGTTTTGATCAATAAAGGATGCTGTACTTTTTCAAATGCTTTTTCAGCATCTTTTGAGAGTACCATATGGTTCTTGTTCTTTCACTAATGTATCGTACCACAATGATTGATTTGCGGATGTTGAACTAACTTGCAGCCCAGGAATAAATCCCACTTGGTGGTGGTAAATAATCTTTTTAATGTACTGTTGGATCCTATTGGCTAGCATTTTGATGAGAATCTTTGCATCCATGTTCATTAAGGATATTGGTCTGCAATTCCCCTTTTTGATGGGGTCTTTGTCTGGTTGGGATCCAAGTGATTCTGGCCTCATAAAATGAGTTTGGAAGTTTTCCTTCCATTTCTATTTTTTGGAACAGCTTTGGAAGAATAGGTATTAACCCTTCTTTAAATGTTGGGTAGAATTCCCCTTGGAGCCATCTGTCCTTGGGCTCTTTTTGCTGGGAGATTTTTGACGACTGCTTCAATCTCCTTACTGGTTGTGGGTCTGTTCAGGTTTTGTATTTCTTCCTGGTTCTGTTTTGGTAGTTTATACATTTTAGGAATGCATCCATTTCTTCCAGATTGTCAAATTTGCTGGTGTATAGTTGCTCATAATATGTTCTTATAATTGTTTGTATTTCTTTGGTGTTGGTTGTGATCTCTCCTCTTTCATTCACAATTTTATTAATTTGGGTCCTTTCTCTTTTCTTAATATTGATAATATTAATAATATTTTCTTAATATTGATAAGTCTGGCCAGGGTGTTATCAATCTTATTAATTCTTTCAAGGAACCAGCTCCTAGTTTTGTTGATTTCTTCTACTGTTCTTTTGGTTTCTGTTTCATTGATTTCTGCTCTAATCTTTATTATTTCTTTTCTCTGCTGGGCCTATGTTTTCTTGGCTATTCTTTCTCCAGCTCCTTTAGTTGTAGGGTCAGGTTTTGTACTTGAGACATTTTTTTGTTTCTTGAGAAAGGCTTGTATTGCTATATACTCTCCTCTCAGGACTGCCTTTGCTGTGTCCCAAAGATTTTGAACAGTTGTGTTTTCACTTTCACTTCTTTTCATGAAATTTTAAAAGTTCTTCTTTAATTTCCTAGTTGATCCATTCATTCTTTATTAGGATGCTCTTTAGCCTCTATGTATTTGATTTCTTTTGAACTTTCCTCTTGTGGTTGAGTTCTAGTTTCAAAGCACTGTGGTCTGAAAATATGCAAGGAATGATCCCAATCTTTTGGTACCAGTTGAGGCCAGATTTGTGACCCAGGATGTGATCTATTCTGGACAATGTTCCATGTGCACTAAAGAAGAATGTGCATTCTGTTGCTTTGGGATGGAATGTTCTGAATATATCTGTGATGTCCATATTGTCCACTGTGTCCTTTAAAGCCTTTATTTCCTTGTTAATCTTTTTCTTAAATGATCTGTCCATTTTATTTAGGGGGGATGTTAAAATCCTCTACTATTATTGTATTGTTGTCAATGTGTTTCTATGGTTCTGTTATTAATTGATTTATATAATTGGCTGTTCCTATGTTAGGGGCATAGATATTTAAAATTGTTAGATATTCTTGTTGGACAGACCCTTTAAGTATGATATAGTGTCCTTTCTCATCTCTTATTATAGTCTTTGGCTTAAAATCTAATTTATCTGATATAAGGATTGCCACCCAGTTTTCTTTTGTTGTCCATTAGCATGGTAAATTTTTTTCCACCCCTCCGCTTTAAATCTGGAGGTGTCTTTGGGTCTAAAATGAGTTTCTTGCAGACAGTATATCGATGGATCTTGGTTTTTTATCCACTTGGATACCGGTGTCTTTTGATTGTGTCATTTAGCCCATTTACAATCAGGGTAACTATTGAAGGATATGAAAGATATGAATTTAGTTCCTGTTAGGTGACTGTTACTGTATATTATCTCTTTTCCTTTCTGGGTCTGTTACTTTTAAGCTCTCTCTTTTCTTAGAAGACCTTTTTCAATATTTCCTGTATGGCTGGTTTGGTGTTTGCAAATTCTTTTAGTTTTTATTTGTCCTGGAAGCTTTTTATCTCTCCTTCTCTTTTAAATGATAGCCTAGCTGGATGTCATATTTTTGGCTGCATATTTTTCTTGTTTAGTGCTCTGAATATATCATGCTCGTCCTTTCTGGCCTGCCAGATATCTGTGGATAGGTGTGCTGCCTGCCAATGTAATGTTTCTACCATTGTATGTTACAGACCTCTTGTCCCGAGCTGCTTTCAGGATTTTCTCTTTGTCACTGAGACTTTCAAGTTTTACTATTAGATGATAGGGTGTTGACCTACTTTTATGATTTTGAAGGTGGATCCCCATACCTCCTGGATTTTGATGTTTGTTCCCTTTGCCAAATTAGGGAAATTTTCTGCTATGATTGGCTCCAATATACCTTCTGCCCCTCTCCCTCTTTTTCTGCTGGGATTCAAATTATTCTAATATTGTTTCATCTTATGGTATCACTTATCTCTCAAATTCTCCCTTTGTGGTGCAGTAGTGGTTTGTCTCTCTTTTCTCAGCTTCTTTATTTTCTATCATTTGGTCTTCTGTATCACGAATTCTTTTTTCTGCCTCATTTATCCTAACAATAAGAGCCTCCATTTTTTATTGTATATCATTAGTAACTTTTTTAAATTTTAACTTGGTTAGATTTTAGTTTTATTATTTTTCCAGGAAGGGATTTTATTTCTCCAGAAAGAGATTCTCTATTATCTTCCATGCTTTTTTCAAGCCCAGCTAGCACCTTGATAATCGTCATTCTGAATTCTGGTTCTGACATCTTAGTAATGTCTTTATTGATTAGGTCCCTAGCCATTGGTGCTGCCTCTTGCTCATTTTTTTTTTTGAGGTGAGTTTTTTTGCCTTGTCACTTTATCCAGATAGGAACAGATGAATGAGAGAACAAAGTACTGAAACGGTAGCAACGACCCCAGAAAAATATACACTAGCCAGATTGGAAGAGACCCTAAACTAGAGGGAGAAGAAAGGAGGAAAAAAATTATATTGGATGGTAAATAGAACAGAGCCACACACTTGATTTTGGGTGTATTTTGGTCTATTAAAAGAAACTGCCTCCAAAATTTTAAAGGAAAAACTTATATATAAAAAAATAAGGGTAAACATGATGAAGGGTGGAATATGACTGTAAAGATGAAAATTTAAAGAGATTCTAAAAAAGGAATTGATAAGGAGTTGGTTGAAAAAAGAAAAGAAAAAAGAGGAAAGAATGTGACCAGGCTGGAGACTAGAACAAAGCCATGTGCTAGATTTAGGGTATATTTTGATTTGTTAGAAGAAACGGTATCCCAAAATTTTAAAGAAAGAAAACCTGTATGTATACAAAAAATAACTTTAAATACAATAAAGGGATAGGATATGACCATAACAATGAAAAGTAAAAAGATTTTTTTAAAAAGTATTTCAGGTGCCTGGGTGGCTCAGTCATTAAGTGTCTGCCCTCAGCTCAGGTCATGATCCCAGGATCCTGGAATTGAGCCCCATGTCAGGCTCCCTGCACAGTAAGAATCCTGCTTCTCCCTCTCCCACTCCACCACTTGTGTTCCCTCTCTCACTCTCTCTCTCTGCCAAGTAAATAAATAAAATATTTTAAATAAAAAGCATTTAAAAAGTATTGATAATATAAAATAGTTTAACAAGGTTAAAATAGGAAAGAGGAAAAATTAAAAAAAAATAGAATAAGAAAAAAATAAGAAACTTTACTTTGAAAGACTAAAGAACCATGGGAAAAGAGCCATGAATTCTATGTGTTGCATTCCCCTAGCTCTGGAGTACCCCAGTTCTCATTGATCCGTGAACTTAGTCTAGCTGGTTGTTCTTGCTGATCTTCTGGGGAAGGGCCTCTTGCTGTGTCTCAAATGTCTTTGCCTGAGCCAGAATTGTACAGTTCTTTTCAGGGGTCAGGCTAAGTAATTTGCTTGATTTTGCTCTCCGTAGCTTTTGTTCCCTGAAAGTTTTCCATACATCTTTGGAGGACAGGAATGAAAATGGTGATTTGCCAGTTTCTGGCTCCAATCTCTGGCCCATAGGAGCCACGAGCTCGAGGCCCCACTCCTCACTGTGCCCTCAGAGAAAAGCAGTTAAGCACTCCCATCTCTCTGGTTTCTGGCTGTGCTCTGTGCTCACCAGCCCAAGACTGAGCATTTCTATCTCTAGCGCATGACCCCGTTTGGAGTCTCCAAAGCCAGCAGATTTCTGCAACACACTCACGTGCCACCACCCCCCCGGAAGAAGGTGAGTCTCCCTGGTTATGCCACTTATGGGGTCCCTGACTGAAGAGCAGTAGCCTGACTGTGCCATGGATCATGGTTTAAGGTAACCCCGAGATTATATAGCCCATTCCTCAGCTCCATCTCTGTAGCCGACTTCCCCACTCTGATACCTGGTAACTCTGCCACCCTCAGGCACCCCCGGTCTTTCTGTAACCCCGAGGGACCTGAGACCACACTGTGTCCATGAGAGCTCCACCCTCCTCTTAGCCTCTGCAGTGCTGTCCCTCAGTGGAGCAGGTTTTCTATTCTGTTCCATTGTCCTATGTGTCTGTTTTTGTGCCAGAACCATACTGTTGTAATCACTACAGCTTTGTAATATAGCTTGAAATCTGGAATGCCTCCAGCTTTGCTATTCTTTTTCACTGCTACTTTGCTATTCAGGGTCTTTGTGGTTCCATACAAATCTGGGATTGCTGTAGTTTTGTGGAATATGCTGGTGGTATTTCTTTCTTTTCTTTTTAAAATATTTTATTTATTTATTTGGGAGAGACACAAAGATAGTGAAAGAGAGCACAAACAGGGTGGAGAGGGAGAAGCAGGCTCCCCGCTGGGCACAGAACCCAATGTGGGGCTTGATCCCGGGAGCCTGGGATTATGACCAGAGCTGAAGGCAGATGCTTAACTAACTGAGCCACTCAGGCATCTCACTGGTGGTATTTCCATAGGGTTTGCATTAAGTGTGTGGATTGTTTTGGATAGTATAGACATTTTATCAATATTTGTTCTTCAAATCCATAAGCATGGAGGTGTTTCCATTTCTCTGTGTCATTTTCAATTTCTTTGATCAGTGTTCTATAGTTTTCAGAGTACAGATCTTTTACTTCTTTGGTTAGGTTTATTCCCAGGTATCTTATGGGGTTTTGCACAATTGTAAATGAGATTAGTTCTTGATTTCTCTTTCTGATACTTCACTAATGGTGTGTAAGAGTGCCACAGATTTCTGTACACTGATTTTGTATCCTGCAACTTTGCAGAATTCATGTATCATTTCTAGCAATATGTTGGTGGAGTCTTTTAGGTTTTCTATATAGAGTATCATATCATATGTGAATAGTGAACGTTTGACTTCTTCCTTGCCAGTTGGAATGCCTTTTATTTCTGTCCCTTAACTGATTGCTGAGGCTAAGACTTCTAGTACTATGTTAAATGACAATGGTGAGAGCGGACATCACTGTTTTGTTCCTGACCTTAGAGGAAAATCTCTCAGTTTTTCCCCATGAAGATGATATATGCTGTGGGTCTTCTGTATATGATCTTTATGATATTGAGTAATGTTCTCTCTATCCCTACTTTGTTGAGGATTTTATCAAGAAAGAAAGCTGCATTTTATCAAATGTTTTTCTGTATCTATTGAGAGGCTCATATGGTTCTTATCCTTTCTTTTATTAAGGTGGTATATCACAATTGACTTAAAGCCCAGGAATAAATCCCACTAAATCATGGTGAATAAGTCTATTAATGTACTCCTGGATTCTATTTGCTAGTATTTTATTGAGAATTTTTGCATCTGTGTTATCAGGGATAATGGCCTGTAGTTCTCCTTCTCAGTAGGGTCTTTGGTTTTGGAATCAAGGTAATGTTGGTCTCATAGAATGAGTTTGGAAGTTTTCCTTCCATTTCTATTTTTTGGAACAGTTTCAGAAGCATGGCTATTAACTCTTCTTCAAACGTTTGTAGAATTCCCCTGGGAAGCCATCTGGCCCTGGACTCTAGTTTGTTGGAGATTTTTATTATTGATCCAATTTTTCTGCTGACTGTGGGTCTGCTCAAATTTCCTATTGCTTCCTTTTTTGGTTTTGGTAGTTTATATGTTTCTAGGTATTTACCCATTTCTTCAACATTGCCTAATTTGTTGGCATACAACTGCTCAACTATAATATTCTCTTATAATTGTTTGTATTTCTGTGGTGGTGGTGGTTGTGATCTCTCTTCTTTCATTTGTGATTTTATCTACTTGGGTCTTTTTTTCTTTTTGATAAATCTGGCTAAGGGGTTATCAATTTTATTAATTCTTTCAAAGAACCAGCTCCTGGTTTCATTAGTACGTCCTACTGTTTTTTGTTTGTTTCCATATAATTTATTTCTTTTCTAATCATTGTTGTTTCCCTTCTCCCACTGGCTTTAGGCTTTATTTAATGTTCCTTTTCTAGTTCTTTTAAATGTAAGGTTAGGTTATGTATTTGAGACTTTACTTGCCTCTTGTGTAAGGCCTTTATGGCTCTGTACTTTCCTCTTCAGGCCACCTTTGCTGCATCCCAAAGGTTTTGGCCTGTTATGTTTTCAATTTCATTTGCTTCCATGTATTTTTAATTTTTTTCCTCTAGTTTCCTTGTTGACCTATTCATTTTCTAGTAGGATGCACTTTAACCTCCATGTATTTGTGGTCCTCCCAAATGTTTTCTTTTAGTTGTCTTCAGGTTTCATAACACTGTGACCTGAAAATATGCATGGGATGATCTCAATCTTTTTGTACGAATCAGTTGAGGCCTGATTTGTGACCCAGGATGTGATCTATTCTGGAAAATTTTCCATGTGCACTTGAAAACAAAGTGTATTCTGCTGTTTTAGGATGAAATGTTCTGAATATATTTGTTTAAGTCCATCTGGTCCAATGTGTAATTCAAAGCTTGTTTCTTTGTTGATCTACTTAGATGATCTGTCCATTGCTGTGAGTGGGGTGTTAAGGTCCCCTACAATAACGTATTATTACCCACAAATCACTTTAAGTTTATTATTAATTGTTAATTGTCATTAATTGTTATTATCTGCTTTTATATATTTGGGTACTCTCATGTTGGGGCCATAATATTTGCAATTGTTGCATCTTCTTGTTGGAAGGGTCTATCTCTTAATTATGATATAATGCATTACTCCATCTTTTGTTACAGTCTTTGGCTTAGATCCTAGTTTATCTGATATAAGTATGGCTACTTCAGCTTTCTTTTGACATCCATTACCATGAAAAATGGTTCTCGATCCACCCAGTTTCAATCTGCAAGTGTCTTTAGGCTTAAAATGAGTCTCATAAGGAGCAGATAGCTGGGCCTTTTTTTAATTGAATCCATTCTGATATCTTATGTCTTTTGACCAGATAATTTAGTCCATTGGATATGTTAAAATCAATAAACCAATTCATTTAAAGGAAACCTAGGAGGTCAATAAAATGATATTTAGAATCTAATCAACTTTTAAAATTGGAATGATGAGGCCTCAAAACAAATGCTTACTCCACAATAGTGTTTCTCTAAGTCTCTGAAGTAGTCTAAGGCATGCCATTTTTTGTAAATATGTTTCTCTACTCAGTTAACTTTCATCATCCAATTATATCCTTCCTTTTTTTTTTTTTTTTTTTAAATTATATCCTTCCTATTCCCTCAATGCTCTTTTCCTGGCCTCCTGAATTAATAGCTCTTTATTTCAGGGTTTTTCTCAGGAAATTAAAATCACATTGCACAAAATTCTCCTAATATTAGTCAAACTATCTTAGAACTCATAATGTGATTTCCTTTAACTCTGAAGTTAGCACATGCAATCCAGTTTTTATTGCTAAATAAAAATACAGAGTTTTTCAAGTAGATAATCAAATAATTATAAAAATTTGTCACTTGCTCCTTTTCATAGTGGCATCTACTGATATAAACCCTTTAATTCAGCAACCTTACTACTCATAACCATCAAGGATAAGCCCATAATTATGACTCTGCAGCTTAATAAGTGTTCATGTCTTGAATAAATTTTTTTGGACACTTCAATAGCAAATACTGCTTGACAAGTGTTTACTGATGGATTCATATTAAAAGTAAGAATAGTAATGCTATTAACAACTATTCTGTATTTGTCTGTAGACTGCATCTATTACCAGAAACTAAATGAACTCAAGTGGCTACCCAAAGATAGTGATCTTTAAAGCTACAAGATCATTGTAGGAGTGACTGTATAGAAGTTAGTGCAATGATTTAACAGACTATTATGCTAAGCAAGCTTTTTGATTTAATCATGTGCAAAGACATCTTGCAGAGCAGAAGGAGAAATTCATAGAGGGCTCACAGGAATTCCATCATAAATGAACAAGATGTGGCCCACAGTACTGTAAAGAAAATGAAAACAATCAGGATGGGAGAGCCAAGAGACTAAGATTTGGTGATGCCAAATGGTCATCTGGGAAATGGATGTTTGCCAAAGTGCTCCATGAGACCACCTATACAAGTAGGAAAAATGTGCCACAATCCGTAGGACAATGTTAGGTATTATAGCAGAGGGCATGGACTGGTTGTGGCTAATGTGAAGATGAATTTTTTGCTGTGATCCTGGAATACCAAATTTTTGTATAATGAAACATTGTGATTAAAAGCAATATTCTTGGGGCACCTGGGTGGCTCAGTGGGTTAAAGCCACTGCCTTCGGCTCAGGTCATGATCCCAGGGTCGTGGGATTGAGCCCGGCATCGGGCTCTCTGCTCTGCGGACAGCCTGCTTCCTCCTCTCTCTCTCTGCCTATTTGTGATCTCTGTCTGTCAAATAAATAAATAAAATCTTTAAAAAAAATTAAAAAAAGCAATATTCTTACAAAATTATAGAACCTATAGAGCAGAAAAATACCTGGTATTAAAAGTGATCTACATACAATCTATAATCACATTGAAACAATGTTGTATTCTACCAATGAAACAGAAACTATAGCTGTCAAAATGTACAACAGTGTATACATAATTCATAAACCTGCTCAAGTAATTCAACTACAATATTTGGGGATAAAGTAGCATTGAATATCAAGTAGAAAAATAAGTTTAGGGTACTCAGGCTTTGAGGAGCTATTTTATACATCTGCAAAAGTGTTTGTTATGATACTGAAATTATTTTGTGCTTATAGAGACAAATGGAGCAATGATAGCTTCTCATGTTTCAATGACAGCTTCAAGTTCAGTAGAAATGTCCTTTTTTAACATTGTTTGAGGTGAGAAGAATCACAAAAATCATTTCCTTGTCATTTTTAAGTGCTTCAGCATTTTTATGAATTGCTTTTTTTCATAGATAACATAGTATGTATTTCACAACTTATTTAGCTTGTTTTATTATGTCTTAAGCAGAAAAGATTTATATTACTAAGGATTATGTAAGAGGAAACCAGTTACTTAACATACTGAAATAAAGTAGAGTTAAGATGCTGACACAGTAAACTCCATAAAATTTACTTGACAGCAAGGTATTTTTATGATCCACACAATATAAATGTTGGTGTAATGGAGTAAAAGGCATATTTAAATGGTCTAGAGAATAACAATAAAAGGTGGAAGGAATTTTCTTTGTAAAGCTTTTATAATTCTAGGGCACTTCTCATTTAATATGGTTTATTTTTCCAAGTGATATATAAAATGACCTGGGCTACTCATGTTTACCTATTTCTAAGTTATGAATTGATTAACTATGACATTCTCACTTATTTTAATAATCTTGTCATTTTAAAAGGTGTTTTATTTTATTTTATTTTTTTAAAGGCATTGCATTTTATATCTGTTTTTAAGCAAGGCAGATATTTTACATTTATTTTATATGAATATAAAACTTAAAATATGGATAATTTTTGTTGTCATGTGATGAAATAAGGTGATTGAAGTGTTTTGGATAATTCCATCAGGTTAATGATATATATTGTTAGGACTGAATTTGAACATTGTAACAGAATAAGTTTTATGATTATTCATTACAATCATTTAAAGTAAGTTGAATCTAAATTTTGCTCACACACATCAGTTTTCCAACCTGTTTCCAGAATTCACCCAAGTATTTTCCCCTAGAATGTTTATTTACAGTTAAATTCATTGCTTTTAGTTATAATATTTCCCTCTTGTATCAAGTTAAAAATTCTTGAAAAAGCTCAGTAGAATTATATCCACATTTGCATGCATGTGTGTGCCCATGTGTATTTAAGGGTACATAGTAGTAACTAGTGTTTGCTGAAATCCTTACACTATACAGTTAAAATCTCATGAGGTAACTATAATTAGGTGATACTTTGATGGTCATATGTTTTGGTATGCAAAAAAACTGTTAGTGCTTAAAATGTATAGTTAGGCCTTAGGTTAGTATTATTAATTTACTTTAAAAGATCTTTTAGGGGAACCTTGGTGGCTTAGTGGATTAAGCCTCTGCCTTCGGCTCAGGTCATGATCTCAGGGTCCTGGGATTTTGCCCCCGCATCAGGCTCTCTGCTCAGCGGGGAGCCTGCTTCCCCCCCACTCTCTGCCTGCTGCTCTGCTTACTTGTGATCTCTCTCTCTCTGTTAAATAAATAAATAAAATCTTTAAAAAAAAGATATTTTAATGAAAAAAATAAAAATTACCTTTTAATGCAATGAGAGATTAAACTCAGAATAATTTACTTTGGCAAAAGATTAAGTGTCTCTAAATACATTGATGCAGACACATCAATTAATAAGACTATATTGAAGGAAAATATATTTCTTATCTTAAAAAATATTATAGGCATGAGCTATTATCTAGTTTTTATTTTTTGTAGAGCAATTTGGTTTCAAACATTTATTTTTTATTTTAATTTTTTATTAAAATTCCAATTATTTAACATATACTGTATTATTAGTTCCATAGTTTCAGACATTTAAATATTTGGTAGTAGGATATCAAGCCTTTATTCAATTAATAGACATAAATAAAATATGGAGCATCTACCAACTTCTGTATACCTTCCTGCAAACAAAATTTTGTGTTTTGGTAGGAATATTTCTGTTATTGATTCTTCAAATTTGAGTTGTAAACATGATGTCTCCTTGAATATATTAGTTAGAAAACCCAGGGGTTGGTTGGATGGAACAATAACTTTTATGTGTCAGATTTCATTACATGATGTATTGATCTCACTCACCATTTAAAACTCATCATATAATCCTGGCAGATATTTTAATTCCATATTTTTGGATATAAGCAGAAGAGTAACAGTGACAGATATTCATTAAAAAAAATTCTCTCAAAAAAAAAGTTCTCTCAAACATTACTAATAAAGTTTTAATGTATTTCCACCTTCATGGTATGAAATTGGAATTTATGATGATAAATTATTTTCTGTGTAAAATTTATAATAAAATGTTAGCTATTTAACATTATTTGTAGTATAGAGTTTACTCTTTATAGATATCATACCTATTTATATATTTGTGCCATAGTAATTGTAGTATATTTACTATAAAATGATGTCATGAACACCTATGCTTAAAAACTAATGACTATATTTGTGCATTCTTTGATACATTTCTATAAATTATATTTTTAAGACATTAATAGTTCTAAATCTTTTCTACCAGGTATTAAGCTCCTTTTTCAGAAAAATAAAACAAACATATAATTCCACAAAAAATTAGGCAACACTTCTTCAAAGACATACCACATACCCTATATACAAATACACATGTATTTAAATACATTGTTATTGTTATTTTTCAATTTACTTTCTTCTTTCCTTCAGATTTTTATTAGATACTGAAGGACCTTGTAAAGTATTGTTTTTTGATCAGATGACTTTGTCATAGTATTCCTATTGTGTTTGCAATTTCTTATTTACCTAATAATGCCTTTAGCATTCTTATTTCCCCCTTAAGGCTTATTGCTTTTTGTCTTTGCTTTTTCTGAATAATTGAGTTGGATTTGTTTTGAATTCTTTAAGCTGTTTGGGTCTCTTTTATTTCTTTTTCTTCTTTTTTCAGAGACAATGTTTATGCTTCTGGATCACCACATAGTGTAAAATAACAGTTTACAAGATGTTCTACACATCTTTCTCCATTCCATTATTTAATAAGTTGTTTGCTCTTATAGTTTTTATTTTTTTCATTGATTCAATAGACATTTATGATTTTTTTTATTTGTAGGTGATTTTAGTGTTGTTAGTGAAGGGGTGGTACGATTTGTTCAATTGTTTTCATTAATATTTAGTACTATTGCATTGTGGTGTGAGAGCATATATTATGGAGTTTCTGATTTCTGAAATACGTTGATTTCTGGATTGGTTCTATAATAATTTATTCAATGAGCACTTAAGAAAAACTTCTGTTCTCTTTAGTTAGTAAAGTTCAGCGAATTTGTCTTATTCATTTTTAATACTTCATTGCTTAGAGGACTGCCTAGGACATAGGAAGGAACTGGTAAATAATTGTTGCTTGAGTGAAGTGTGTATTGAATAATTTAAGTTTAGAGCATACATGAGTGTATTTCAAGAATGTGTAACCTGGAATAACAGATTTTAAAAAATAGGGAAAATAGAATCCTGTCAGGCAGAATAAGAAAAGGAAAAGTTCACTTAATTTTATTAAGAACAAACAGAAATAGTGAACGGCACTTTATTTTCTCTTATTTCTCTGTTAATATGAATTTCACATATGTGGAAAATTAAAATTGTTGGTGGACTCCAATAAATCGACATCTTGATGGACTATTTTTCACTTAGAAGGCTTATGTAGAGGCAATGCAGTGTAGTTAATTTCCATGACATCACACTTATTTTCAAGTATTTGAAGCTTCTCTATTAGTAATCCAAAATACAACATAAATCTTTTTTATCAGTTTTGCTGCCAGCAATGACTACCGATTTTCAAAATGGTTTGTATTTAAGCACAACTTCCCTTCTAGAAGGACTGCTCATCTCCGTTATTGCTTATGAGTTCAATTCCACTTTAATAACTTCTTTGAGATGACAGAAAATATCAGTGTTGACAGAATTAATAACTGAGGTCTTTGTGTACAGGACAAAAGGTTTTACTAGTGGTAATATAAGTTTCTAATTTTCTGTTGAAATTTGTGACATTAAATTATTTACCATAGCAACTGCCTGAATTGTCATAAACATGACAAAATGACTTCAATACAGGTTCAGTAACACAAAACCGAGGGACACATTGCTAAGGTAAAGATTCTTTTCATAATTTCACGTTTTATATCAGTAAGCTAACATCAAGTATTTCTTTGAATGTAAAATATGAGTATATATACTATATATGTATATATTTATAATTCACATAGATCATTAGAATATATATATTATGTACCTGAAAAACATGCTTTTCCATGGCAACATTAAATGTTAAAGTAATCAGTAAATTTTAACTTGTTAATTACAGTAAAGTTTAATTTATTAAAGAAGCATGTATTTACTGACAAAATATCTTAAAATGAAAAATATAGGCAAATATATGAAAACCCGATTCCCCAGGGATTCAACCCTACCAATAGTGCTTAGAGAAAACAAGAGGGAGAAAACTCTAGGAGCCTAATGATCCCAGGACAGGATCTGTCATTTTATAAAGAAGTGATTGTACTCAGAGCGGCACTTGCCTAGAAACACAACCAACACTGAGGCCTATAGTACAATATGTACAAGTGCCTTCCTAGAACAAGTACAAGGTCATTCAAAGAAAATGAGTCCATTTGCTTTATTTTTTAAAAAGATTTTATTTATTTATTTGACAGAGAGAGAGATCACAAGTAGGCAGAGAGGCCCACAGAGAGGGAGGGCGGGGAGCAGGCTCCCTGCTGAGCAGAGAGCCTGATTCAGGGGCTCCATCCCAGGACCCCAAGATCATGACCTGAGCCGAAGGCAGAGGCTTAACCCTCTGAACTACCCGGGCACCCCAAATCCAGTTGCTTTATAAAAAATATCTAGAGGAAGTGAACATCAGCTCTAACATATAAAAAGATAAAAGTTATCATTATCATCCTTACAGTAAGATAAATTATATAAACGGAAAACCAATGACTTTCCTGAGAATAGAGGTCAAAAAACAAACATCCACTCTGAACTCTGGAGAAATAGCAAATACAGAGAACCACAATAGAATAGATCTCTTGGAACAGAATCTGCCAGAACCCTAAACTGGTAAGAACACTTATTGGTAATATTGACACATGGATAGAGACTGTGCACAGACTAGAATGAAAGTGAAAATCTAATTAAAGCCACACTCTTATGGAAGGTTTCCCTTCATGGGCTTTACCTCCAGGACCCTCATGAGGTTCTTACTGTAAAGAGCCAAAATAAAAATTACCTCATGTCTCTGGTAGAGGAGGAAAAACTGAACCATTTTGTAATATATCCAGAACATTCTTCATAGTAAGGCTAGATTTCCAAGGAAAAAGATTTATAGCTTCTGTGGGAAAGGGCATTTCTTTGACTCCAGCCCTCTTTAATCTTTCTGTCTTTCCAAAATAGGAAATAAAATCAAAGAAACTCTCTTGGAGTTAACAGCCCAGGGATGCAAACCATCTGCATTTTTCTTACTATGACATCAACAAGACTCTAGTATAATAACAATGGATTACAAGTGAAATTGCTGTAAGTCTTAACCTCTATTTAAGGAGTTTTTAGGAAAACCAAAAGACAACAAGGGACACAAAAACAAGGACACAAGAAGAAAACAAAGCCCCTGGCACTTATAATTGCAGCAAATATTAAACATAGCCAAGCTGCCAACTGAATTGGCTGGTATATTACATCTGCCTTTCAGTAATACATGTACAAGTCATGCTATGAAGCAAGAAGATAATGAAGATGACCCAAACTGAGCATCAGAACTGGACTCAGATGCAATGCAGATTTTGGAATCATCACACAAGACATTTAAAATAACTATGGTTAATATGTTAAGGTTTCCAATGGAAAAAAGTAGGCAACATGCAAGAACAGTTGAGTTATGTAAGCAGAAAGATGGGTATCCCAAGAAAGAATAAAAAGAAAGTGGTAGGAATCAAACGCTATAACAAAAATAAATGCTTTTGAAGAATTCATTAATAGACTGGACAAGGTTGAGGAAAGAATAAGTGAGCTTTAAGATATATCAATAATAAATCCCAAAACTAAAATACAAGAGAAAGTATAACTAATAAGTTAAAAAAGCAGGGCAGAATATCCAAAAATAGTAACATTTCAAAAAAGCTATATATATATATTTGGGAGTACTAAAATGAGAAGAAAGATAACATTGCAGAAGAAAATGTGGAATGATAATGACTAAAACTTTAGAAAAGTTTTGAAAACTGACAAAATTAATGACAGACACCAAAACAGACATCCCCGAAGCTCAGAGAACCAAGCAGGATAAAAAGTAAAATGTCTACAGCTAGGCATATCACATTTAAACTTCAAAAACCAAAGACAAAAAAATTTGAAAGAAACTAGAAGGAGGATAAAAACACCCTACTTATAAAAGAAAAAGTATAAGAATTAAAGCTGACTTGTCAGAAATCATGCAGAAAAGAAGAAAATGGAATGAAATTTTAATGTGTTGAAAGAAAATACAAACATTAACTTCCACATGATTGAAATGCATTCAAATCTACATAAAGAGAAATGCATTCTCAAGACAACACAAATGAGACAATTCTTGGACAACTTATCTATCCATTAAGAAATGGTAAAAGAAGCTCTTCAAGGAGAAAAAAAATGATGCCAACCTATACTAAAAGAAATGGCAAATTAATTTCCTCATGGAGAAAATTCTAAGTTTAAAACTTGGTCTTATATTTAAAAAGGGAAAGCCGATGGGGTGCCTGGGTGGCTCAGTGGGTTAAAGCCTCTGCCTTCAGCTCAGGTCATGATCCCAGGGTCCTGGGATCGAGCCCCGCGTCGGGCTCTCTGCTCAGTGGGGAGCCTGCTTCCTCCTCCCTCTCTCTCTCTGCCTGCCTCTTTGCCTACTTGTGATCTCTGTCTGTCAAATAAATACATAAAATCTTTAAAAAAAAATTTAAAAAAGGGAAAGCCTAGAAGAAGAAATCAATGAATATGGAATAAATTTTTTTAGTTTTATTGGTCTTATTTGATCTATAAATAAATATTTGTTCAAAGTAATAAATCTAGCAATGTCTACTGAGGTTATATAGCATATGGGTAAGTGCTGGAATATGAGATGACAGAAATTCTATAAGCGACCGAAGGGAGGAGTTGGGTATATTTTGTTAGACTCTAGCATTCATGAGATGGTATAATATCATTTGAATGTGGACCTATATTTCAAACTCTAAGGCAGCCAAAAATATTTCACAAAACAAGAGTGTTAATATGCAAATTCAGGAAAGAAAATGGAGTTATATAGAATGCTAAACTAAAACCAGGGAAGACAGAAAAAGGTGGGGGGGGGGGGAGGAACAAAAGAAACAGAATAGGCCAAAGAATAGACAATAGTTACAAAGGTGGGAGATGTTATCCAACTATACCAATAATCACTTCTAATGCTAATGGCCTAAATAAAACAATTAAAAGACAGAGTCTGTCAGGGAAAACTAAACACAAATATACAAGAAATAAGTATATGTTGTATATAAGAAACCTACTTTAATATAAAGCCAGAGATAGGTTAAAAAGTAAAGGAGTAGAAAAAATACACCATGCTAGCACTAATTTAAAGAAGCTGGAGTTTCTATAGTAATTTCAGACAAAGCATATTTCAGAACAAGGAAAAATATGAGGGATAATGAGTGGCATTACATAATGATAAAGAGATTTTCTCAAAGAAGTCATAAAAATCTTTAATGTGTATGCATCTAATAACAGAATGTCAATATGTATCACACAAAAACTGATATAACTTCGTTAAGCAAACAATTGATAAACTGGACTTCATTAAAATTAAATCTTCTGCTTGCAAAAGACACTGTCAAAATAGCTAGAAGTCAAGCCACAGACTGGGAGAAAATATTTGTAAAATATACATCTGCTAAAAGACTCATCCAAAATATACCAATAACTCTTAAAACTCAATAATAAGAAAGCAAAAAATGTGACTTAAAATGGGCCAAAGATCTTAACATATACCTCTCCAAAGAAGATATACAGATGGCAAATAAGCTTATGAAAAGATGCTCAACATCACCTGTCATTAAGGAATTGTAAATGAAAACAATGAGGAGATAACACTACACAGCTATGAGAATAGTCAAAATCTGCAAACTGACACCAGCAAATGCTCTCAATGATGTGGAGCAACAGAGACCTCCCATTCATTGCTGGTGAGCATACAAACTGGAACAGCCACTTTGGAAGACAGTATGGTAGTTTCTTACAAAGCTATAGCCTTGCCATATGATCCATCATTTGTACTCCTTGGTATTCTCCTAAATGAGTTAAAAACTTGCCCACCCAGATAAGTTGGAAAACCCGCACCTGAATATTTATAGCAGCCTATTCATAAAAAGGCAAAACTTGGGAGCAGCCAAGAAGTCCTCTAATAGGTGAGGAATAAACAAACTGGTTCATCTAGATCATGGAACATTATTATTTAGTGCTAGAACAAAATGAGCTGTCAACCCATGAAAAGACATGGAGGAATCTTGAATGCATGTTCCTATGAAAGAAGCCAACCTGAAGAGATCATTGTATGATTCCAACTGTATGAGATATTGGAAAAGGCAAAATCATGGAGACAGTAAAAATATCAGTGGTTTCCAGGGGCTAATTGGGAAGGAGGATGAATAGGCAGAGCACAGACGATTTTTAGGACACTTAAACTATTCCGCATGATGCTGTAATGGTGGACCCACATCATCATACGTTTGTCAAAACCCACAGAATGTACACCACAAGTGTGCACCATAATAGAAACAACGGATTTTGGATGATAAAGATGTGTCAGTGTAGGTTGTGTAGTACATGTAGTACATACATCTTTGTCACCCAAAGTCCATTGTTTCTATTATGGATTGGCTATTCCATAGCCTACACACTAGTGTTACTAGTAGTACGAGTAATAACTAGTATTACTACACATAATACTCAGTTGAGGGATGTTGCCAGTGGGAGAAGCTGTGCATATGTAGGGGAGAGTGTGTATGGTAACTTTCTGTATTTCCTATTCAATTCAGTGCGAACCTAAAACTCCTCTAAAAATAAAGCTTATTTTATAACATTAAAAAATTTCAGGGGGCACCTGGGTGGCCTAGTGAGTTAGGCCTCTGCCTTCGGCTCAGGTCAGGTCTCAGGGTCCTGGGATTGAGCCCCACATCAGGCTCTCTGCTCAGCAGGGAGCCTGCTTCCCTCTTTCTCTCTGCCTGCCTCTCTGCCTACTTGTGATCTCTCTCTGTCAAATAAATGAATCTTAAAAAAAAAAAAAATCAGGAGCCCAGAAAGTCCCAGTTATGACTGATAGAAAAGTTATGTGAGGATATTTTACTAAAGAACACATTGTACATAGATATCAAAAATAGACATTTTAGATGCTATATGGAGTTATGAAAAATTTCAGTATACAGTTTGAAACTATAATGAATCTAATCAAAACAATGAAAACAATGTGTTTGTTTTAACTAGTGTTAATACTGCTTTGAGCAGATACAGTGTAAGAGTACTGTATAAGACAGAGTCAGTAAAAATGTTTAACACTTAACACTGAAGTGTAAGTATAGATATGGAGACATATAACATGTTAAAAATACTCAATTCTGGTTTGTAGATTGATGAATGATAAGGACTATGGTAAAAGTTTTTTGTTGTAAACATTTATATTTATAGGTATATATAGCATGGTCATATAAGGAATTTATACTTCTTATGCATATATACTATGATTAAAATTTAAAGCATGCTTGGCAATATCATGAGTTTAGATGTGATACTTACTGTAAAATCAAACTCATGGATTATAAATTCTGATTTTAAATAGGCTGTTTTGTTTTTTCAATTCCTTTCCAATTCATGTCCTTTCTAACCCTATGACAAATAACATTTCACATTAAATATTTTTGGTAATTTTCTAGAGAGAAGGGAAAAGCTTTTTGAAGTTTCTTATTGGGCAAGTCCCATCTGGTGCCCTTATTATCTGTTGTGGACTTTGAACATTTTATGAATTATAGCACCTGCCAATTAATATTGTAAAATCTGCAGATGGATTCTGGTATTTCATGCATATTGCTGCCAAAGATATGCTTAAATTTGTATGTGCCCCCCTTGCCAGTCAACATGCTCCCATCAAAAGAAGAGGGGAACCATTACTTGAATCACATATATAACTGAAAGTCAAGGCTTTCAATGCTAATTTTCCAAGACAAGGGTGTATATAGAACCCTAGGGAAAAGGTAAAGGCCAGTGGGTGGTCAAAAATAAATGTTAGAGAGGGTGTCACACTTCAGATAATCAAATGATTGTATGATCATATAGCTTATCATCTGAATTGAGATGTTTTTGAGAGGGAACCAGAACACCATTAATTATTATGCCAAGATAACAGGCATGATTGGGACTACCCTGCCACCCTAGTTTTAAAAACTATGAGAGAAGACTTTGTGCAGTATTGGAGACTAATAAGAGAAGTTGAGTGTATATCAAATATATGATGTCTCTTTAGTTACACATGTCTCAAAGATATGTAGGGTTATTAAGTCTCATGTTTGCAGCGGGCATTTATTGTTTGCTTCTCTGGTATCCATATGCTTTACTTTATTACAGCCTATATTTTGTTTGTTTGGTGACTTTGTCCACATTATCTCGTAGAGCTTCACTCCAAATTTGTATGAGCCAAAATCATTTGACATAGCAGAAAAATTATGCACTGAAATACTTTCTATATCAGTATTTTGTTTGTTGTTTCTTATTGATATCTTACTGGAGAAATGGCAGATAAAACATTTTATGCGTTAATATTAGTGAATAAGAAAAAGAAAGAGTCAGTAGGGAACTGTGAAGACATCAAATCCAATCTTTTACTTTTCCTACTAAGTCTTTCTCATGTCATGTATTCATTTGCAATTTACCATTCTGATGATATGGGACGTCATAAGGACAAAAACCTCAAAATTCTTTTGTTTCCTTCAAATGAAGTATTTAAAACTTTCTGTTATTTATTCCTGTAACTCCCACTTAGAGTAGACACAGAAATTAGCATCAAGTTCATATCTATGTTAGGTTAATTTACCTCTTTTATAATACTTTTTTATTCCTGATATTCAATATAATATCCTGCTCAATTCGACTTATAAATAGTGCAATAAAACATGGATCAGTTTAAAATGCATAACATTTTATGGATAAAAATAAATGAATTTACCTATTTACTACTACATAGGA
The DNA here is from genome assembly GCA_003697995.1 of Taxidea taxus jeffersonii. NCBI lineage: Eukaryota > Metazoa > Chordata > Mammalia > Carnivora > Mustelidae > Taxidea > Taxidea taxus. The sequence goes on from ML105806.1 coordinate 25,106, forward strand.
AGTTCAAAATCATTTCAGTTGAATGATGACATAAGATATACCCTAAAATTCTTATTTTTATCATACTTAACTTCTACTACTTAACACAGCCTGTGATTATATTTTTAAAAAGTTTTAACTGTACTATTTTTTGTTTGGTTATCAGTATTATTTTTTGGCTTATGTGCTTTATAATAGTTATCTTTATCAAAGGTATATGTATTTTGATATATATATATACATGGATTTCATATATGTATGTGCATACACATACATATGAAATATGCACACATATATATGAAATCTGTACTTGTAATTTTGTGATAGGATTAACTCTTAAAGAGAGCTGCCATAAAGAATTATGGACTAAATCAGCTGTGCTAAAAATACCATTTTTATTTTGAGGTTATGTATACACATGTCAAAACAACTGGCTGAAAATGTGAAGTACTCAGTCAATCAACCAGTTATGTTGTCTACATGATGCCAAGCAGCCAGTTTGATTGATACTTGTTCTTAACCAAATGAATTGACTCTATAGGGCCATTGACATTATCTGTATAAAGAACAAAGTTGATCATATCATATCTCTGCTTAAAAACCTGTCCATAAACCCCAAATAAAATCCAAAATCTTTAGCTTGACCAAAAAGACCTTTCAAGGTCTGCTTTTCTGACTCTAATTTCTATCATCCTTTACACATTGTCTGCCTATTGTGCTGTTGTTAATTATACTCTCCCCCTGATATTCCAGACATGTTCATGATTATTTTCTGAACACCATCATGTTCCCACCATTAGCCACTGTCCCCACTGGCTTGACCTTTTATCTGGCAATTTCTTTATCACTCTTTAAATCATGGCCTAAAGGTTATATTGTCAGGTATACCTTACCTTGCACCCTGCCTTTCTACTCAGTCCCATTTGTTCTCATAAAATTTTTATTTGGGGGTATAATGAATAAATGATTAGTGTTGGTTGGATGGATTTACTTTTTAGTATCTGAATCAGCATTCCTAAATTTAAGTATGTGTCCATTGGGCCCCTTCCATTTCAATTCATTTGGAAATGTGATGCATACCTACAACCTCAGCAACAAAGAACATCTAATTATATCTGAAATTGTGTATGCCATTATGTACCTGAATCACAGTGAAATAAAGTTTAGGATGATGAAACAAGAATCAAGACAAAAACTACCAAAAGTATGTTAAGGCTTATGAAGATTTAAATAAAAATGCCCATTCACAAAATAATAAATGTATCAATAAGCCTGATTTTCCTAGATTACATTTTGTAACACTGCTGACCTCACATAAAGAGGCCGTCACTTTAGTTAAAACTCATTTTCACAGCTTTTGCTCAAATGTCCCGTTCTTAATAAGACCTTATCTGGTCAAGCTCTCTACAAATTCAACCACTTTACCCTGAAACCCCCAAAAAACACAGGTCTGTTTTTTCCATGTCTTATTTTAATGCTTGTTGGCTCTCATGACCTCCTACTATTCTCTATATAATTCATGGTTTTAGTTTTTTTTTAATCTATCACCCTCTTATAGAAAATAAGTTTCACAAAGGAAGAAATTTTTGTGTTTTACTAGAAATTCACTCATGTTTGTGGAACTAATATCAGTGTTTTACCTGCAAAAGTTGGACTAGAAAATGTGGCCAAAACCTCTGACTAAAGATACTTCAACTCCAAACCCAGTATTTGGACTTAAAACTGCAGGTTTTTCCTGAAGTTTAATAATAATTAAATTTACCACCTGGGAAGATACCAAAACTAACCCCTTTGACAGGTAGATTTAAAAACCTAAGAGAAAATGAAGGCACATTTTTGGTTCCTTTTCTAAACAGGTCAATCAAGTGTATCCCTTCTCCTTCCCAACAGACAACCTAGAAGCACTCCTGCCATATTTAAAATATGACACAAGAAGTGAGAAATCAGTGTTCCTCTCTAATGGACATGACCAAAAAACCTGGGGTGGAGGGAAGTATAAAGGCAATTTGCCAATTTTCAATTTATTTCTTGCAGGAAAATACAATAGCACTTTGTGTTTCATGTGGTCATGTCTAATGTCACAGAAATCTGACAACACTCTGGTATATTAACTACTCATTACTTGTATTAGTGAGTCCCACATGGGCATTGTTGGTTTCTTAGAAGGGACAATTGTGCAGCAATTTCCTAATTGCTGAAAGTTATTTTGTATCTCTGGCCCTAGCCACCAAATTATAGAAACCATTTCTGTTGCTCAGTATTGTTAGTTACAAGTGTTTCCACACATTTTCAAAAACCTCCTAGGCGGGCAGTTGAATATTGATTTTCTAAACAAATCTTTGGGGCATGTTACCTCAGAATAATGTCTATTTAAGTGAGTCAAAGATGTCAGTATCCTTCCTTAGCAGACACTACCAGGAAATAATTTATTATTCTATTGCTTTGAGGTTGATCTGAATCAAGCATCCTCATTTCCTGGTTTAAGGAAGTGTTCATGACTGTACGTATTTATCTCAGTGTTTCATAGGATTTAACTTGCATCACAAGTTATGAATTTAGAACTGCAATAATTAGAATCCAAAGAACCTTATAATTATATTTTTGGAAAGGTGTCTAGTAGAAAAAAGTCTTGGGATTCTCTTAATGTTTGATAGTCAAAATCAGCATCCAATATAATAGGTTAAGCCATTCCAATGACAGTATATACCTAAAGCAATATGCTTACTCATTAAAAAATAAAATGGACTGCTCCCAGATTTTACAGCAGGGATAGAAATTAGGGAGGCAAATAAAGAAAGGTAATTTAAAATAGCAGCAATTAATCATATAGAACAAATTACTCATAGAGCATTCTGGGGAGATATTAGAAATTTTGTAGTCATAACTAACCAGACCAAAAAAGGAAGGAGAAAAACAATTAATTATAGTATTTTTTTTCAGATATAAGGGCTTCTTAATAACAATGCAAACTTTATTATTACTTTCAATTATTCAGGAAGAAAAAAATTCCAGAGAAAAAGTTTAATAAATCAGTAATACATAAATGTTACTATTAACAGGTTAATGTTATGTTAAATTAAGAAACGATTTTGAACATATCATTTTGTGTTAATTTAAAAATTTTAAAAAGAATCAAATAGTTAAGGGAGCCCTCATATTTAAAAAAGCAGGGATCAAATATCACTAAACAGTACTCAAAAGTTTAAGTACTATGTGAAATAACACATTTTGTCCAAACAGTGATATATTTGAGATAGAGTGAAGCAGCAAAACCTCAAAAATCATTCCATAAGGTAGCTTCTGAGTTGGTATTGGTTACCTTTAGACATGAAAATATACACTAATTTTACATTTTTCCTTTTTAATACTTACAGGGAAAGGCATTCTAATTCTGTCTTAGAGGCATCTAATTCTGTATTAAGACATCTAAATTCTGTATTAAGAATTTAGATAGGGGCACCTGGGTGGCTCAGTGGTTAAAGCCTCTGCCTTCGGCTCGGGTCATGATTCCAGGGTCCTGGGATCAAGCCCCGCATCGGGCTCTCTGCTCAGCAGGGAGCCTGCTTCCCTTCATCTCTCTGCCTGCCTCTCTGTCTACTTGTGGTCTCTGTCTGTCAAATAAATAAATAAAAATTAAAAAAAAAAAAAGAATTTAGATAAACAAAGGAGGTGTTGACACAGAATGAAGGATCCTATGGGAATTTAACTATTTTAAAAAACCATTTTAATAATTTAAATAACATTTTAATTCAAATAAAAATCATATTAAACAAAATAAAAAGTACTATGTAGTGAAATTATCTTAATATAGGGAAATGCAAATTATAATAGAGTGCTATCTTTATTTTTGTTATCTACTGAATATAATTTGGCATTTGTATGCTTTTTGCTTGCTAAGCCTGGGAATTTGGGAATAAAATGATTTCCTTTTATCATGCCTGAATGAGTTATGGTATGTAAAGTGGATAGAGATTATGGAAAGGTAATTTTATTTTTCTCAGTTGAAAATTTGTATTTTTAACACTGCTTTAAAAGCCAGTGGAAGCAAAGAAACACCGACACTCATAGGAATATGATGAAATTACGTATATGTTATCATAGTTTGTTTTCAGAAATAAAAACTTAGTGGGCTACAAAAGAGACTAAGAAGGAAGGCATTTAAGCAAGCCTCAATTTATCTGTTGAATTTAGATTTTTTTTTCAAAAGATCAATAACAATTTATAACATGGGTTGGCAAACTATAGTCTGTAGGACAAAACTGGCCAACTGCATATTTTTGTAAATAAAATTTTATGGGACACACTTGTTTATGTATCATGTATATATATATATCCTCTCATGCTAAGGTGGCAGAGTTAAACAGTTGACACAGAGGCCACATGGCTTGCAAAGCCTAAAATATTTACTATGCAACCTTATTTTTTTTTTACTATGCAACCTTTATATAAAAAGTTTACTGACTCTTAGCTTAGAACCTTTAAACTATTTTTATTATTTTCCCTCTCCTAAAAAAATATATAAGCTTACTGTAAAATGACAAGAATTACAGAAGATACAAATTAGAGAAAATTCCATACTCTTGAAGTTATTTGGATACCTTGACTATTGTTGAGAAGATTGCATATGGAAATTTTGTTACCCCTAACCAGTGGGTCTCAACCTCAGCTGTCCATTAGAATTCCTGGAGAACTTTTAACAATTCTGATTTTCAAGTCATACTTCAAACTAATTTAAAGAGAATGAATGGTGAGAAGGATATGCCATGGCCACCCCATAATTGGTATTATTTTTAATGTTCCCTAGATGACTTCATTGTGCAACTAAAATTAGGAAAGGTATCTCTAGGCAGAATCTGATCTCTTTGTTCCTCCTGTAATGTTTTGGCCAAGTAAAGCCATAACTACAAATGAGGCAGCAGAGACTTAATATAGTTCCAACAAATATTATATTTAGGCAATATTATATTTTAAATCACAATAAATATAAAGCGAAAGTATAACAGCTTGGAAAATATGATGAAAAGTACTTCTTCAAATTACAGTGCTTGAGTCTAGAAAGGAAATTTTGTTAGCGGGTGTATTAAACAGGTGCAGGCAAAGATATGGGTAACCTGTTCACATCTTATGTTAGTAATGTTTATTTAGGTAAAAAATCTCACTTAGGTTATTACACTTTCAGGTCAATTTATTTCTTTTAATTCTTAAAATGGGGACCCTGAACATGTCCAATCTCGTCTAATTCTTAAAATGGGGGAGCAATCTTTAAAAACCTAACTGCAATATAAATTGACACCTAGGAAATAATGATATTTTCTACTTGTAAAAATGTATTCCTTCAACTAAAGATAATATTCAAACAAAGATATAAAAGCAGCAAACTCTGAATTGTCAAAATAAAGAGAAATTTTCCTGCATCCCTGTTAAAAGACAAAAGTTCAGACAAAGTTGTCTTTCTAAGTACATGAAATCAGAGAAGGCAATGTTAACATAAAATTATATTCTGACAACTTGATGAAAATAAAGCAATAAATCTTAAATATAAAGTAGCTGAGGGATTTATTAATAGAGAAGTAAAGTTGGAATCTGAAATTTAAAAAAAACACATGATGTATCTCTAATGAAGAAAGCATATGCTTTATTGCCTCAATGTTGTTTTTGGAAAATGACAAATTAGAAAGGGCAGGAAAATAATAGCAGGTTACAGCTGGAATACGACTCTTGTTTAAACTAAGGGTCTTATGAAAGGTATAATCATTACTAAAAAGTAAAAAAGTTGTAGTTAATGTCAAAATTTATTTTTCTGAACCAGAAGAAAAAAATGAGATATTGCCAAACTGAATTGATTCCAGGGAATATTTTAAAGGAAAGAGAACAGGAGTGAAGGTTAAAAGACTTAAAATGAGAAATAGTAATATTACTGCTATGGTTGCTATTACATTATTAATAAAAAGAAACTATAATAGGAAGATAGTTTCATAAGTATAATTTCACAAAGCGTTCTTGGAATTGAATTAAATGATAAAGAAAAATTAGTATCACCAAAGTTTATGCTATCAATGAAGAATTAAATTTTAGAATACTCCATTTAAGTTGGAATTACAAATTATATGTACAGAAATAGTCTTCATTTTTCTGTATCTGAAAAAATTGGATTTCTGTATCCAATTAAAGACACTCATGGGTGAGCAGGAGAAATGTAACTTTGTATCTTAAAAGGCATCATAACTTTTTCCAGTTTATTCAGTTCCTTTGGGTAAAGAGTCTTCCATGGTTTATCACTATACTTTCATTCTTTTTTTTTCTGGGTTCAAATAAATTTTATATGAACCTCATGGCTTTAAGTGAGAGGCGTTTGGTTGTGTGCTCTATCTTTTTAGTTTTTACTGGGTTAGCTGAATTATTTATCCATTGATTCCTTGAACATCTGGGATAGTCCTTGGTGCATGTTCAATGGGGTGTTCATAGACAGGAGACCCACAGTCTCTTTTCTCACATTATCATTTTCTACCCACATACCCCTTTCGGACTCAGCTCTACCCTGGTTCTCAAAGATAATGCTGATGATCTTAGAGAGTCTCCCCCTCCACACAAACAAAAATATCACGACTGAAGTAATAGACTAATAAATATAATATTAGACTACAGATAATACAAAGAAAACACTAAGATGGTCTGAGGTTAAAAGTATTTATATTTAATATGTGTAAAGATAATTTTTAAGAAGTCTTTGAGCCTATGAGCAAGGAGCAAGATACCGTGAAAAGGACTAGATGTGGAAAATAACGTGTTCCTCTAGATGGTCACATTCATGTTGCGTTTCGGATGCAGAGAGATGGAAGTAGGATAGATTTCATCATCCTACCCCACCCCCAAATCTGCACATGCAAAACTTTTCTTGATCCCATCAGAAAACTGGAGTCACAAGGAAACCGACTCCCCTGAGATTTAAAGAAAGACAGATGCTTCCAAAAGCGACAAAATGCCAGTACTTTCTTTCCTACAGCAGATATTACTGGGCAGATCAAAAAATTCAGTGGAAACTTTTAGCAAATTTCTCAAGACTGAATGCAGGCTATTGAGAGAATATAGAGGAACACCTGGAGCAATAGATAAAAAAAACCTTCTCACAGATGAAACCTCTTCACAGACATTTCTAAGTGATCACAAAAAAAGATCAGGGAAAGCAAGAGTCCTGAGAAAGCATAGTTCATAGTGCTGACCTCAGGGAGGGCAACAGTGGCTGCCATGGGGAAGACATTAAGCCTTGCCTCATTCTTCTCTCCTACCTTTCTCATGGATCAAAAGCTGGAAGTTGCTAAGTGAAGGGCAACAAATACTGCCAACTCCAGGACACTGGTAAAATCCTATTGCAGCTGATAGAAGGGAGCAAAAGATTTTCTATTCTTGAGGGGGGGACAGGAATACATCCCAGATGCAGACTTACAGATAATGGTGGGAGATCATGAAGATCCTACCCTAAGATAGCATTGGCTGAGAAGTGAAGCTTAGAACAGCAGAGCTTGCCTGCATCCTCCACTCCTCCAGGTAACAGGCTTACAAATATTTGGGCCGCTTGAGTGGCTCAGTCATTAAGCGTCTGCCTTTGGCTTAGGTGATGATCCCAGGCTCCTGGGATTGAGCCTTCTCCCTCTCTCACTGCCTCTATCTCTGTCAAATAAATAAATAAAATCTTAAAAAAGAAAGGCTTACAAATTTATTCAAGAAACTAACTAAATATAAAGACAAAGTTAGTTTACAGGTAAAACAATGGAAAATATATATATATCAGGCTAATACTAATCAAAACAAAGCTAAAATAGCTATAGTAGAATCAGTCAAAGGAGACTTCAGAGGAAGGAATTGTTACCAGTGATAAAGAAGGCCATTCCATGATGATAAGCAATCCATTTTTCAGGACAAACCTAAGGATTCTAAATGTTCATGCACCCGGAAATAAAATGTGAAGAATATATGATGAAAAAATACCTCATAGAACTGAAAATAAAAATTGAAAACTATTCTGTGCCATAAAACACACTTTAGCAAATGTGAAAAATTGAAATTACACCATGCATATTTGGGGGACATTATAAATTGAACCTGGAATCAGTAACAGAAAGCTATCTGTAAATTCCTTCAAAATTTCAGCATGAAACACACTTCTGAACAGTACATCAGTCACAGAGGAAACCAGAAATGAAAACATAACATCAAATTATGTGGGGTGCAGCTAAAGCAGTGCTTAGGGTATTTATTTCATTAAATGCTTACGTTGGAAAAGAAGACAGGTCTCAATTCATTGGTGTAAGCTTCCACCTTAAGAAAATAAAAGGACATAGCAAATTAAATTAAAAATTTTACAAAAGTAAAAGTATAATAAAAATAAATGCAGACTCCCACAATTACAGCAGCAATCTAAATGATAGTTGAATAAAGAAAAAAAAATGTACACACATTGGAATATTTCAAAGCCCTAAAAAAAGAAGAGAATCCTGTCACTTGTGATACTGGTGGAGCTAAAGGACATTATGCTAATAGGCAAAATAGGAAACAGGAAGAAAAATACTACATGATCTCATTTATAAAGTGGAATCTAAAATAGTCAAACCCATAGACTCAGCTGGATGGTGGTTATCAGGGAATGGGGAGAGGGAGAAACGGGGTACTGTTGGTCAAAACATAGAAGTTTCGATTACACAACATGACTACGTTCTGGAGATCTAATGTACAACATGGGGACTATAGTCATTAACACTGTACTGTGTACTTAAAATCTGCTAAAAGGATAGATCATAAGTTAAATCTTTTAAAAAAATATTTTATTTGAGTGAGAGAGAGAGAATGAGAGAGCTGGGCAGAGAGAACATGTGGGAGAATGGGGGAGCAGAGGAAGAAGCAGGCTTCCCACTGAGAAGGAAGGCCAAGCCAGATGCAGGGCTCTATCCCAAAAACCTTGGGATCATGACCTGAACCGAAGGCAGATGCTTAGCCAACTGAATGACCAGGTGCTCCGTAAATTAAACCTTCTCAACACACACACACAGGCACACACAATTAAGTACTGAGGCAATTGATATGTTAATTAGCTGAACTCTAGTCATTATTTCACATTGTGTATGTACATCACAATGTTAAGTTGTACACCTTAAATATACAATTTTTATATCTCAAAAATGTAAAAATAATTACAAAAATAAAATAATTAGATGAAATCAATGAAAACTGAAGCTGTTTCTTTGGAATTGAGAAAATTGATAAAACACTCTGCAGAATGTCCAAAAATAAAAAGAAATACTGAATTACAAATAGCATAGATAAAACTAGGAATCACATCAAAGGTCCTTCAGACATCAAAAATACAGTATGGCAATACATAGTATGAACAATTCTAAGCCCTTAAATCTGACAACTTAGATGAAACAGAAAAGTTGCTTCAAAGTCACAACTGCCAGAGTTTACTCAGCATTACTTATCTTTGCTGCTTACCAATATTAGAAACTGGTAAGGAACTTAAACAACAAGAATTTATGACCTCACAGTGTTTGTGGGTCAGAAGTCCAAGTACAGGTTTAGCTGGCTTCTCTCTTTTGGGTCTCATAATAGAACAGTCAAGATGTCAGTCAGGACTGTGCTTTTATCTGAGCCTTTACTGGGGACACATCTGCTTTCAAGTTCATTCAGGTTATTGGTAGTTAGATCAGAAATTATCAGAAATCACTTTAATAATAGTAGTAATAATAAAAATAATAAATATCTTAAACTAAAAGTAGAGAGCAACATACTTAACCTAATACTGAGGTTCCATAAAATTTATTAAACATTTGCCATTTATTGAGAATTATTAGAAACAGTACCTTTGTATTAGAAAGAAAGAAATAAAAGCAAGGATGACCACTAACACTTCTTTTTTCCTAATTAAACTAGTACTGGATGTCTAAATTAGCAAGATAAAAGTAGTCAGTAGTACAAGATTTAAAATCAGAAATGCAGAAATAAAACTGCTGTTATTTTCATATAATATGATAACCTACATAGAAACCCAAAACTATTTTTTTATATTTAGATTCTTTAAAAAGTTTATTTGTTTGACATTGAGAAACAAGCAGGGGAAGCAGGAGAGGGAGAGGCAGGCTCCCCATTGAGCAGGGAGCCCCCACGCAAAACTTGATCCCAGGACCCTAGGATCATGACCTGAGCCAAAGACAGATGCCTAACTACTAAGCCACCGAGGCACCCAGAAACTAAAAACTATCTAAGAACAAACTGTTAGATTTTTAAAACATTTTAAAAAATTTGCTGGATATAAAAACTAGTACATAACAATAGATCATTTTAACACCAACAATACAAATTAGAATATAGAATTCCAAATACCAAATACTAAATACCAAATACCACAGTACCAGAAAAACAAAGTAACTGGAAAAAAGTATAAAATTATGTTAACACATTCTCAAAAGGTCTCACTTGGATTCATGATTTTTTATAAGTCAAAGTTTTGTTTTATTTTTTTATTTGTGTGACTGGAGATCAGGAACAAAGAGAACATATTGTGATTCATTTTATCATCCAGTTCCCCAAATTATTCAGGTATCATGATGTATTTTTGACTATCAATAAATGAGTACCACACATTTTCAGCTATTTGAGGAACACCTTAAATTCCCTATATAAGTTAGTGTCACAGTTTTTTCTTTATGTATAATCACTACAAAATGATACATACTTTTATAAGCTTTGCAAATAATTATGCTTTCTGTAATAGGCTTGGCAACGATGCATACATTAGGTAATCATAACTAAATCTTTATGATTATAAGTGACAGATGTCTGAAGCTTGCAATCATTTTAATTGACATTTTCAATTATTATGGCTATATTGATGAAAGAAGATTAAGGAGCTCTCAGATGCCAAATCCCATTATTTCAACTTTATGTATACTTGTCAGGGCCTAATAATTCCAAAGGGATACAATAGTTCTTTGGTAAAAATGCATAGGGAAGGTCCTCCTAGTAGTTTGAAAAGCAATATAAACCCTCAAAATAGAAACGATAAAAAAAAGTGTAAATCTATTATTTGACTTTCAATTCTCCTTGAAAATGATAGTGTGAACTTAAAATGAAATGAAATCAACAAGATCATATTGGTTAGTAACCTTTGACAGTTTATTTGTCCTAAATTTATTAGTAAATATATAAGTCAGAGTATATAATCAAAGTTAGAAGTAGAGGTTTTCTGAGATTATAGACAATATTCCCCTGTATAGTACCATTTTCCTTTTGTTTAAAATTTCTTTCTGCAACTTGCAACCTAGTCCTTTCCAATTCATTTTTGAGGAGAGATGATCAAGGGTATCATATTTAAATCTTTGATGCTTGCACGGAAACCTCTTTGTGCCATAGCATAGTCTAGCCTATTGAAGTTTATGAATTGCCTCCTTTCAAAATTAAAAAAAAAAACTCTAAATTTATCCAGTTCCCTTTTTTCTTTAGTTTTCAAAAATGTTGTATTTCATATAGGAAGATAAACCTAAAGTGAAAATATATTTTGTTCCTTTATTACTGAGTAGATTAAAAAATTTATGTGTATAGGCTTCTTATGAGTAGAGTGTAAAATGAGAGATGGTTAGAGTTGGAGAGGCAGTAATTTCTTATTTTGAAAATATTTTAAAAGTTTAGGAATTATCTTCCAGTTTCTCTCCGATACTTTCCCTCTGATTTTCATCTAAATGTTTTCCAGAAGCCATAGTGTCTCACAAACTATCAGTGATCAGGTGAATGCAATTATTTTCTTCTCCATCCTCAACCTTCTTGCTACACCTTTATAACATATTTTTGAGATGTAATAGGCATACACTAAACTCTATGCAGTTAAAATATAAAGTATGAAAATTTTGTCATATGCATACTCTTGTGAAATTATCACTGTAATTAAGATAATGAACATATCCATCACTCTCAAAAGTTGTCTCATGACTCTTTATAAACTAAATCTCCCATCCTTCTGTGTTTTCTCCAACTCCACATAACCACTGACCTTTCTATTTTTGTACATTAGTTTGAATTTCCTAAAACTTTCTACTGGTAGAATTAAATATACTATTTTAATCCAAGATGGTTAAACAAGTTGTATTAGTGGTGAAGTTATTAGACATGGAGTTTGCATATGATTGATCAGGTAAGTCTTTAGTGAGAATGAGATATTTGAATAAAGACCTGGAATGGTGAAGGAGTGAACTATTTATTAATACATGGAACAAATGGTGTGGACAGAGACATAGCACATGCAAATACTATGAAACAAGAGCATGCTTTCTGTGTTCTTGGAGCCGCAAGGAAGCCATTGTAGTTACAAAAAGGTGAATTATGTAAAGGATGGTCTGAGGTAAAATAAAAGATACGATATGATGTTTTGGTTTCCTAGGATTACCTTAACAAAATATTACAGACTACAAGCTTAAACAACAGAAATTTATTGTCTCACAGTTCCAGAACATAGAAGTCCAAGATTAAGGTGTCAGCAAAGTTGGTTTACACCTAGAGCTATGAGGGGAGAATCTATTCCATGTTGCTCAACTAAGTTTTGGTCATGTTTGGCAATTTTTGGTGCTCCTTGGATTGAGAAAGCATCACCCCCAAACTCTGCTGTTATCTTCATATGCGTTATCCATGTTATGTGTATATATGTATCCAAATGTCCCTTTTTATAAGAGCACCAGTCATATTGAATGAAGCAAAGGTCCCCCCTACTCCAGTATGACTTCATCCTTAGTTAATGTATTACATCTGCAATATCCCTATTTCCAAATAAGGTCATATTCTGACATAGCATGAGTTAAGATTTCCATATGTGAGCTTTATGGGAACATTTCAACCCATGATAATAATGCAACCATAGGGGTGCCTGGGTGGCTTAGTTGGGGAAGCAACCAACTCTTGATTTCAGCTCAGGTCATGATCTCTTCCCCTCCCCGCTTTAAAAAAATAATGATGCGGGCGCCTGGGTGGCTCAGTGGGTTAAGCCTCTGCCTTTGGCTCAGGTCATGATCTCAGGGCCCTGGGATCGAGTCCCGCATCGGGCTCTCTGCTTGGCAGGGAGCCTGCTTCGTCCCCTCTCTTTGCCTGCCTCTCTGCCTACTTGCGATCTCTCTGTCAAATAAATAAATAAATAATCTTTAAAAAAATAATAGTGCAACCATAAAATGGTATAAATATTTAGAGAAGAAATACTCCTAAAACTAAACTTATTTCAGAAAAGAGAGAAGGAGGCAACAGTCCTTTATTCATTTTATAAGGAATTATAAGCCTAATAATACAATCAGGTGACAACATTTTCAGGAAGGAAAATTATGGGCCATAACTTCCCATGAATACAGACAAAAAAAAATCCTTAAATGAATCTTACCAAATAGAATTCAGCAAAATATAGAAAGAATAATAGAGCTAACCCTTGAACGACATGGGCTTAGACAGTGTGGGTCCTCGTACACAAAGATTTTTTATAGTACTGTAAATATATTTTCCTTATGATTTTATTAATAACATTCTCTCTTCTCTTACTTTAAGAATACAGCATATAATACATATAACATATAAAATATGTGTTAGACTGTTTATGTTACTGGTAATGTTTTCAGCTAACAGTAGGCTATTAGTAGTTAAGCTTTTGGCAAATTAAATGTTATGTGTGGATTTTTGATGCTGGAGGAGTTGGTGCCCCAATCTTCACATTGTTTAAGGGTCAACTGTATCATAAACAAGTTGAGTTTGTTCCAGGGATGCAACTTGGATTTGACATTAACAAATAAATCATGGAAATTGATCAAAACAATAGAAAAAATGGAATAAAATATGAACATTTTAATAAATCAAGTAAAACTGATAAAATTCAGCAAACTGTCATTAAAAAATCATTACTTTCATTAATATAAGGATTGACTGAAATTTCTTCATTCTGATAAAATCCACTACTAAAATCCTAAAGACACTTATTAGTGATACTTCATAGTGATAGTAAGTATATTAAAATATACTTACTAGTGAAGCATTGCCACCAACAAGATCAGAAATAAGGTTAGAATGCACACTTGCATTTCCATTCATCTGTACACTGGTGGTCTGGATCAATGTGATACAGCAGGAAAAATAAATAAAATGCATAATGATTTGAAAGGAAGAAGCAAAGCTTACCTCTACATAGACAGGAAATTATTAGTCAGATCATGACATATTCATATAACAGTATACTATGAGGCAATAATATTGAACTGCTAATATGGACAACATGGGAGATTCACATATATGTACTCTTCTGAGAGAAAGAAGCTGGATGTAAAGTAGAACATAAGTCCTGATCCCATTAATATTAAGTTCCTCAATAGGAGAAACTAATCCATGGTCATAGCAGTCATAAAATGTGTTGCCTATACAGTAGGGAAGTGACTAGAAACGGGGCACAAGTTAACTTTCTGGAATGATTGAGATTTTCTCCATCTTAATCTGTGTGTGTGTCTGTTTTGTAGATGTCTACAGTTGTCAAAAATCACACAACCGAACTAAGGATGGCATATTCTATTTCCTGTAAATTATACCTTGGCAAATGAATTAATGAATGTGAAAAAATGCACAGATCACAAATGGCCATTCTGTATCTTCCCATTCTGATTGTTCTCTTTCTCCTTCAAAGAGTGATTGAAAATTCTAGTCTCAATAAACATTGGTAATGACTAGATTGTTCCAGATTTTTCCAGTGGGCTTGAGTAGGATGAAATGTTAGTGATCATCATCCCAGCATTATATTTTGGAAGAAGAAATTAAGGATCAGGGTGCCTGGATGGCTCCGTCAGTTAAGCGACTGCCTTAGCTCAGGTCATGATCCCGGAGTCCTGGGATCGAGTCCCTCATTGGGCTCCCTGTTCAGCGGGAAGCCTATTTGTTCTTCTTACTCGCCCTGCTTCTGTTCCCTCCCTCGCTGTCTCTCTCCCTGTCAAATAAATAAATAAAAGCTTCTAAATAAAAAAAAAAAAATTAAAAGAAATTAAGGATCTAGGAAGTTCTGTAATATGTCTAAAGTGATTCAGCTATGTCACTGTGTAGCTGGTTATTTTGGCTTGTTTTACTAATATCTTAGTGATTAGTTTTTATAATAATACATTACTTTAAAGTCATTTAAATTATTTTATCTTAAGAGAAGATGGCTTATACCCTTGATTAAAGGTTTCTAAAAATGTATGGGAATAGTAAGTGACAGAATTATGACTAGAACCCTCACCTATAGAGGGTATTCTCAAAAAATTGACAAAAAACACCAAAATATCACTTAAGATTTACATTTTTGGTGAAAATAATTTCATATGGGCTTGGGTTAAATTTAATAAAAAAATCATTAAGCTATATGTATTAGTTTAAAAGATATTTAGCAGCTACTTGGTGGCATGTTTTCCACATTTTTGCCTGACAGTTCTGAATCTTGATCATGACTATGGTTACATCATTTTTTATTTTTTTTGGAGTGACCTCTGAGAACTCTAATAGATAGTACCCAGATTAGCCCATGAAGTGTTTGGTGATAGACAAAGCATTCTGTTGTTTTAAGTGATAGTAAGATAATGTACTTAAAGAAATGATGACTTCTGTGAAAAACCCTAATATTTTTCCTCCAGAGAAACACACACACACAAGAAACCTTGAGAGACTATGGACTCCAGGAAACAAACTGAGGGTTTTAGAGGGGAGGAGCATGGGGGGATGGGTTAGCCCAGTGATGGGTATTAAGGAGGACATGGATTGCGTGGAGCACTAGGTGTTTTACGCAATGAATCATGGAACACTACATCAAAAACTAATAATGTACTGTATGGTGACTAACATAACATAATAAAAAATGTTAAAATAGAATAATTAAATAACATCTACTAAATGGAATATAGGAAGAAAATGTGGTTATATCTTCACATGATCTTGTTCTGATATTGAAAGAATTTTCCATTTTCAAAAGAGAAAGAAACAAAGGAAATGAAGGTAAATGCCACTGCAGTCCATGTTTACTTCACAAGTGATCAAGGGTCTTTCAAGGATCTCACTATTTTCATCTTTTTTTCTACACACACACACACACACACACACACACACACACACACATTCATTGAAGAGATCTTCTAATTTTACTCTGCCCCAGATTTTTCTGTGTCACTCTAGCAATTCCTTTCATTTTCACTTTGACAGGGAGAAAAATTAGTAGCTTACTATCTTTCCTCTTGACAGTTACCTGACTTCTAGAAGTCCAACATCTGTTAAACCGTGGCTTTGCTCTGATTATTTCATGCCTTGTGATCACGCTTTATTCCACCTAAATTTGCAGACATGAAGTTTTCTGGAGTCTCAGTAATTTGTTGATATGAATTGTTGAAAGATACTCCCTGCTTTGTGTGTTCTAATGAGCCCAGTGGTTCATCCTGAGTGTCTGTGTCTGAAGATAATAAGCCAGGCAGCTCTATTAGTCACAGACAGGTCTGCAGTGAAGGGTGCAATTTAAAAATAGACCTTTCTGTGTGAAAAAACTGTTTCAAACACTGATCCTGGATTTTTTAATGTCATTTGGCATTATAAAACTATATCAAAAATTTAGAAATCTGATATTTAAAAAGAAATTTTGTCTATTTCCTGCAGAAAAACAAAATAGAACAAACAATATATATCACCTTGTGAAAGGAAAAGTGATAGCCACAGGGCCTTTCAAAAACATCAGTGTTTTGAAAGTAGTCTGTGGAGAGTTTTCTTACTTGGGGTCAGAGGTTAGAAATCCTAATAGCTAAGCAGTGAACAATACTGAATTTTCCAAGATTTTATTTAAATATATTTCAAAGATATGGTGGTTTATAAAACTTATTTGAGAGCCAAAAATATGATTTTAAACATTGTTCTGAAGAGTTTATTTTACTTTTTGCCTATTTTTTAATGTTCTGAAAAATCCTTAGCTTGGTGAGAATAAAATTTATCTCTTGTTAGATTCTAATTATGTTTTACAAAATATTATATATTTTTTCTAATGTTAGTCTGTAATATTTGGGGGTGATTAATCTAGGTGACTATTATATTAAATACATTATTTTCAATCTAGATAAAAAATACCTGTCATCTATAGAAATTAAAGATTATCGATTTTAAGATAATCTGACTTAATTTCATTTCATGTTAATGAAATTCTAAATTACTTTGTTCTTGAAGTGGGTATTTTATTTTAATCATATTTTTAAATGTTTCCTTTTTTACCAACAACTGGTTAACAACCAGGCTTAACGCATTAGAAGGGTGGGTTTGTGTATGATGGCAAAAATGTTTAGAAAACTGGTGAAAAGTCTTCCCTTCAGTTATTTTTTAATGCCATATAACCAAGTTTATTTTTTCAGTTGCTCAATATGTTTTCATTGTGAAAATATAGTTTTTTTTTTTCCTTACCCAGGACTGTTTAGGCATACAAAATATTTTATAACAGTTGGCTGCTATGATCAACAGTCGTGCCTGCAATATATGAAGCAGAATTCATTTCAGAGTTTCTCCCCTTATATGTACATACATTTTTTTAAAATTTAACTTTGGTATTTTGTTGTTATTGCTTTCTTCTTTATTTTGATTTGCTTTGCATCAGTCAACATAATTTATTTTGGGATTAACTCAGAAAGACTCAAAATTAGCCAACATAAAAATAAAAAAGGAGTATCTAGTGTTTCTGATTTTGTGAAAATGGGACATCTCTAGTAGTAAAATTAGTTTGGGGAGGGCTCGAGGGTGCTATTTAGTGAGATACTAAAGTAGTTCTTAGATTTTTCAGAGGATCCTAATTTATAACCAGGAAATAGTTTAGGAATAGGAAGCATTGGAGTGAAGAGGCCGTTTACACTTCATTCACTCACCCTGAAGGAATTTCTATCTGGCATTATATTTCATGTGATTTTTCTGCCCAACAGTTTCCCAATGGTGAGAAAATTGACCCTGGAATTGAAGTATAATTTGTATTGCAGGTTTTCTGTCAATTATAATAGTAAAATTCATGAAGTACAAAGATTTAAAAATAAAAAACCTGCCTAAGCATTAGGTAAATGTGGAATAAGCTTCTCTCTCTGTCTGTCTCTCTTTTTCTCTCTCTTTTACTGTGATTAATCAGTGAATCTCCTCCTGAAATTTGAGAGGTTTCCTCATTCTATGTAGTTAGTTATGAAGTTAGACACGGTTTAATATGCTTTATAGAATTTTGACATCTTATGAAAGTAATAAAGCAAACCCAAACATAACATCAGTACAATTATTTAAAGTAATTATCAGTCTTTGTTAAAAAGGATAAATTATTATATAACTATATTTTAAAATACTATTAATGAGAAAAATATTCTGTAGGTGAACTTGTCTAACCTAATCATAACTGTCATGGAGCATTACGTTGAATAATAGCTAAAAAATAATAAAACAGGAATGCCTGGGTGGCTCAGTGGGTTAAAGCCTCTGCCTTCAGCTCAGGTCATGATTGCAGGGTCCTGGGATCGAGCCCCACATCGGGATCTCTGGTCAGCAGGGAGCCTGCTCCCCCCCCAATCTCTCTGTCTGCCTCTCTGCCTACTTGTGATCTCTGTCAAATAAATAAATGCAATCTTTACAAAAATTAAAACAATATATACCCTCTATAAGGTGCTTCACATATATTTTCTCTAATCATAACAATTTAACACTAATAAAAATACATTTATGCTCAAGTGTATGCAAATGGTAGAGATATAAGAATGTACACAAACCTATCAAAATCCTTTCCCTTGTATCAGGATGATAAATGTAAACTAATGTTTCAATGAATATACAGATTTTTGCTTGTAATTAATAACTTATTTTTCAAGTGTTAAATATTAGTTTTATATTTTGAACATTACTTATATTTTAAATATTTCCAGCAATTACTTTGAGCAAATAGATAACCTAAATAGATCATCAATTCAATATAATCCTTTTAAATTACTATATATTATCAGTTAAACTTAATCCTTTTCATGAGCATCTGTTTAAATATTGAAATCTAGGGGCACCTAGGTGGCTTAGTGGGTTAAGCCTCTGCCTTCAGCTCAGGTTATGATCTCAGGGTCCTGGGATTGAGCCCCACATCAGGATCTCTGCTCAGCAGGGAGCCTGCTTCCCCACCCCCACCTGCCTCTCTGCCTACTTGTGATCTCTCTCTCTCTGCCAAATAAATAAAATTAAAAAGAAAATAAAATAATTATTGAAATCTATATATCATCTCATATATTTTAAATTATCAGCTATACACTTGTGTATTATAAGAAACTAAAACTGTTATATAAACTTTGAAAGATATGTAATAGAATATAAATATCACAAGGAATTGATTCCTACCATTCCTCATTTAAAAAACACATGATATGGTTATAAAAAAATATTAAAAAATAAAAAATTTAAAAATAAATAAAAAACACATTAATTAATTAAAAGAAACCTTTTATTGTTCCTTTTATACTTTGAGCTCATATTCACTTTCTATTTGGCCAGCAAAATTTTATTATAACATATTTTAATTCTAGAAATTTATTATTGATCACTTTAATCATGCTTCTCTATGACAAAACCATGAAAACAAATTGAATTTAAAAAAAATATATATTTTCTGTAACTACAAGGCTTAGTGCTGATCATTTCTTTTCCAGATACAAATGTTACTATGATTATTATTAGTGCAAAATTCAATAAAATCTACATGCTATTGAACCTGATAATCATTAAACATAAAAATCAAAGTTATATCTAAAGTCATTTTCTGAATGAGATGACTGCAATTATTTTGTTTCTTTGCTTTGCAAGCAAATAGTATGCATTTGGGGGATAAATAAATTATGGCTAAAATGAGATAATGTTTGGGATCCATTCAATCCCTAATTTTTTCACATTATTGAAGATGTTAACCTTGAGAAAATATTGTTTACAAAAATAAATCAATTTCTATTCTATCAATTCTTTTCATAAATAGTAGAAAGAAGATAGCTTGAAGCTATATGCTTTAGAAAAGTATGTGACCCTGAGAAAACTACTACAAAAGTTTACCAGTATAAATGATTAGTAATTATACATGTTTTTTTCTGAGACAGCTTTTAAACTTTGTTTAAAAACACTAACGAAAGTGAAAATAATATACATTATTATACCTTTGTTTATATAGCGTTCAGTTTACAATACTTTCAATTAGCATTTGATTTACTTTTGCCAAAAATATGGAACTCTGTGTGTGTGTGTGTATGTGTGTGTAGATAGATGGATAGATAGCCAATTTAATGAAAAATGTTCAGCCCACAAACTGGTTAAGAGAGTCTATAGTACCATACCGATTAGTCAAAAAATACTAAGACAACATCTAACAGTTTTTCAGCTCATGAATACACAATAATACACATAATTGTGTCATAACATATCTGAAAGTTAATTCTAAGAAGAGTAGAACAAGAAGATCTGTAGCCTTGCTGCTAGTTTTAATGAGCACAATAAGCCTGAATAGATTATTTCTTCTTATGAATCCTTTTGCTTTGCTTTTCGTGCTCACCCTTCAAATGATGTATCCCTTGACTGAGGTGGAAGAAGAAAGTCCTTTAAAGCATATTTCCTAGATTTATGTTCCTTTGATATCCAGAAGATTTTTTTTTTTAAAGATTTTATTCATCCATCTGACAGAGACAGAGATCACAAGTACGCAGAGAGGCAGGCAGAGAGAGGAGGAAGCAGGCTCCCCGCTGAGCAGAGAGCCCGATGCGGGGCTCGATCTGAGGACCCTAAGACCACGACCCGAGTCGAAGGCAGAGGCCTCAACCCACTGAGCCACCCAGGCGCCCCTAGAAGATTTTTATATTCAAGCGCAGTATATCAAAGTGAGATTCTAAAGAGCTTAGAATATGCCTTTCTTTTGTAACGTGGGAGAAAAGCAATTGTGAAGCTAGGTAAAAGTGGAGACACTCTGGGAAGCTAAGGACATGACAGGTCTCTGCCTACCTCTGGGGAAGTTTTCATGTACCCCAGTGATGTTGTATTCAATTGAATATCAGTGATATGTATGAAACACTTAAGTTCCTTTACAAATATAATCAAATATATTCAATAATTTCCATAATCCAGTCTCAGATTACTTTTTAAATTTATTTATTTACTTTTAACAATTTTATTTATGTATTTGTGAGAGGGAGAGAGAGCAGACAAGTAGGAGGGACTCACAGAGGGTGAGGGAGAAGCAGACTCCCCACTGAGCAGGGAGCCCTATAACATCTAGTACTCTGGGATCATGACCTGAGTTGAAGGCAGATGCTTAAGAGACTGAACCACCCAGTCCCCCCTCAAATTTTTTTAAGTGTTTCTTATCATAAAATATCCATAACATAAAATGTACTATTTTAAGCATTTTTAAGTATATAATTCCCTAGTATTAAGTTCATTCACATGGTTGTGCAAGCATCCCACTATTTATCTTTGGAACTTTTTCATCATCCAAAACTGAAACTCTACCCATGCATCCTCCTCCTACCCCCTGGTAACCACTATACCACTTCTGTCTCTATGAATTTGACTATTCTAGGTAACTCCTATAAATGGAATTATATGACATTTTTTCTTTTTCATTTGGTTTATTTCACTTAGCATAAAGTTTTCAAGGATCATCCATGTTGTAACATTTATTAGAATTTTCATTCTTTTCTTACAACTGAATATTTCATTGTGTGTAAAGACCATATTTTTTTATCCATTCCTCTGCTGATAGTCATTTGGATTATTTCTGCTTTTTGGCTATTGTGAATAAAGCTGCTGTGAACATTGGTGTACAAATTCAAATTACTTTTTTTTTTAGATATTTTATTTATTTACTTGACAGAGATCACAAGTAGGCAGAGAGGCAGGCAGAGAGAGAGGAAGAAGCAGGCTCCCTGCTGAGCATAGAGCCCAATGTGGGGCTCGATCCCAGGACCCTGAGATCATGATCTGAGCCAAAGGCAGAAGCTTAACCCGCTGAGCCACCCAGATGCCCCTCAAATTACTTTTTGAATTCTTTCTTCTAACACACCCACACCAAACTTTTTTTTTATCTATATTTGTCCTTTCATGCTCAGTTACCAAATCTGCAGTTGTCTTTCTTCATGTTTCTCAATGAAATATCTCTCTCCTTTCTCTCAATTTATGTTATTTTTATTGTTGCTATTTATTCTCCAAATCCTACTTTAATCAAACAATTGTCCATATATATATATATATATATATATATGGGTGGATGTAAGATTTAAGGGGAGAAATTATATATATTTTATATATCCTTCATATGTCATATATTTTTCCTTTACTCCCCTCATCTAGGATAGTTCAACAAAATGTAGGTTACTTAGGGGCTATTTTAGTTAAATTTGATGAGTCTGATTAGTTCATCACCTTGTCTTCAGTATTACGAGAATTTCCTTCTTAGATTATCTTTTAAGAAATTCTTACAACTCCATCAACTCCATTGCCACCTATCCAATCAGTCAAATTGATGTGTGTCCAAACATCAGTTAGAAATTTAATCTGTGTTTATTTATTTCCTAATTACTTATTGGATGTTCAGGCCATGGGTATTAAGTTCATAATGCAGATCTTGAAGCACAAATTACTCACCAATATGCACAATAGGTTGTAGAACCTGACAATTGGATATATGAATTTATCAAGCAATTGATTAAATTAGATTTGAGAAACAAAAATAAAATCGAAATATTTCATGGGCTTAGGAAAAAAATTCAAACAAAATAAATATATATATGATTGTTTGTGCATGTATGCTTCAAAGAGCCACTCTCATACTGTTTTTGAAATTAAAAGAGAAAGAATAGATTCATTATATTTAAAAACAAAAAGGAAGAGAATGAACAACTTCTGCTTCCATCTCATAGGAATTGCCTTCCTTCTGTAAATAATTAGAAAACTAGAAAAAGTATGAAAGACAATTGTTTTTAGGCCACAAATAACAGGTAGCATAGAACAGTGATGCCCAAAATAAGAGAAATAAATGAGGTGAGTCTTAACAGTTTCCCCAGCTTGGAGCCTACAGGTACTTACCGGGTATCACTAGAATGAACAGAATCAGAAACAGAACCCTGTGGTCTCAGAAGGAGGAGAAAGATCAAACTTAAAGAAGGTACTGATGACTATATTTTGTGGGGCAGAATAACAGAGAGGGAACTCCGCCAGACAGAATATTTTGGAAATCTGCAGAAGGAACACTTTAAGATGTTTGGCTAAATATTGATGTGTAGATAGATTAGAAGAAATTGCCCACGACCAGGCAAATATCCACTGACAGCAATTGGTTATTTCTTATTTTACTTTTTTAAGACTTTATTCATTTATTTGACAGAGACACAGTGAGAGAGGGAACACAAGAGGGGGGGAGCGGGAGGGGGAAGAGCAGGCTTCCTGCCTAGCGGGGAGCCTGATACAGGGCTTGATCCAAGGACTCTGAGATATGACCTGAGCCTAAAGCAGATGCTTAAGGACTGAGCAATGGCACCCCCAGCAATGGATCATAACAATAATGAGTACTCCTTCCTCCTCTCTATTTCCAGCAGTGAGAAATGTAAACATCTAGTCACACTGGTTGTGAGGAAGAATCCTCTTAACAGTCATACCTACAGTCCCAGAATAGAAGTTGCTCTGGAGTTAACACTATAAAATTTAAAAGCAACTTTTAAGGGGCACCTGGGTGGCTCAGTGGGTTAAAGCCTCTGCCTTCCACTCAGGTCATGATCCCAGAGTCCTGGGATGGAGCCCGCATCAGGCTCTTTGCTCAGCAGGGAGCCTGTGTCCCTTCCTCTCTCTGCCTGCCTCTCTGCCTACTTGTGATCTCTGTCTGTCAAATAAATAAATCCTTAAAAAAATAAAATAAAATAAAATAAAAAAGTTAAAAAAAAGCAACTTTTAAAAAGGTGACGCTGATTCACAAGCAACTGTTGACAAAACCTCAGCATTTCAAAAAGTCATACAAATGCATGCACCATTCAAAAATGTGGAATTTGGAGTCATTCATGGACTCAAAAATGACTGACCAGAAAAAGAGACAAGGAAATGTGATTCATTTTGAGGAGGGAAAAAAAAAAACAATTAACAGGTTTTGGCACAGGAATGATAAAAATTCTGAAAAGAACAGACAAGGACTGCAAGTGTCAGTTAAACATAACTGTTCAAACATATAAAGTATGAACATAGTAAATAAGGTATATAAGAAGGATTTCTAAAAGACCCAAGTGGAACTTCTATTGATGAATAATACATGATTTACAATAAAAATTACATGGGATGGGGTTAAAGAAAATAAAAAAAATAGTAAAGGTCAACAAGCTGGAATCCATTGCAAGGACACTATCCAAGATTAAGCACAGAGAGAAAAAAGACTGAAAGAAACTGAAGCAAGCCTCAGCAAGCAGTGAGAAATATCAAATGTTCAATGTACATGAAATTGGGGCTCCAGAAAAGAAGAAGGAACAGACAGGAAAAAAAGGGCAAAGGGTATAGGGAAATAATGATTGAAATGGTAATAAAGATATAAGCCCTCCAATCTGAAAGTTTCAGTGAAGAGGAAGCAGGAGAAACAAACAAATCCACCATGACACATTGTAATCTAATTGTTGAAGAACAGTAACAAAGAGAAAGTCCTAAAAGTTAACCAGAGAAAAAGGAACAGAGGTTCCAGAGGAACAAAGATAGCCATGAGAGTGGACTTCTTGTCAATAGCGCTGCAGGGCAGAGACAGGTATCTCTAAATGCCAAAACAAACAAAAAACAGCCTAGAATCCATGTCCAGAAATACCGTATTTCAAAATGAAAATAAATAAGGAGGCTAAAGACCACCTCCACACACACCCCAAATCGAAGGGATTCTTTGCCAGCTGCCCCCTGACTTACCCTTTTTCAGCATAGTATAGAAGTCATAAAGCATATGTTAGAAGATAGAAATTAGAACGTATACAAAAGAGAAAAACAATGGAAATGGTGACTATATAGATAAGTGTAGCAGACATTTTCTTTAACTTTGAAACCACTTTAAAAGGTAATTGGAAGTTTAAGATGAAAATAAGAACAATTTATTACCTATAACATCTGTACTAATCAAATGTATGACAATAATAACACAAAAATTTATAGTGCTATGAAACTATAACTCAATTACAGGAAAATATCTGGAAAATGCTTAAATATTTGGAAACTAAACACCGTACTTCTAAATAACCTATGCTCCAAAGAGGTAACCACAAGAGAAATTAGGAAATAAAAACATAAAACAGGAAAGTGAGAATACAAGATATCAAAGATACCAAAATTTGTGCAAAAATAGCTAAAGGGAGGCACTTAACAGACTTCCTACCCAATGAGCCAAGACAATGCCAGTTCCAGTGAGGTATGAATCCTGGGCTCTATCCACTTTAAAGGAACTGATTACCCCTCATTTCAACTATTCCTGTATCCTTTAGAATTTTCTTTGATTCTCATTACTCAATTCTATGTCCTTCCACTCCTCTGTTAATAATTCTTTATATCAAACTTTCCCTGCTCAAATTGTTGACTGATGTCTATCCCCTAATTGAACCTGACTAATACAATCCCATTTTATTTAAAACTTGCTAAACTGTTAACCTTAAACACACTTATCTGAAGTAAATACCCAGAAAAATACTGCATGCATGCGAGATGAGAAATAAATATTTCAGTTCTGGGTAACTAAAGTTAGAGGACTATAGGTCCATTCTCTGCCATATTTTTAAATCAACAGTATGACTTTTGGACAGTATATTTAATTTCTGTGGGTCTTACTCTTCCATATGTACACACGAATATAAGACTAGTCAATATCTAAGTTCTATTTCATTACTAAAATGCTGATTCTAAATCATAATAATTCCACAAGCTCATCATATAACCATCTTTTCCACTGGCATTATGAATAGATTTTTAAAAAATACAATAACCTTCACTCTGGATGTAGAATATTAACATCCAGCACATTTTTTTTTACCTTTGTTGAGTTTCATTTATTTAACATCCAGCACATTTTAAACAACCATGAACTTAGTAACATATTTAGCTGAATATTTAGGTTGAAACCCATAAATATAAACAATTATTTTAAGCAAATTGCTTCTATTAAAATTGTATTGAAGATGAAGGGATGTTGATATATTATGTCTAACTTTTTAAAATTGTTAGAGGCTTTAAATAGGTTTTTAGAATACTAATTTATAACTAGCACTATGTAGTAGCTATGTGTGGAGGGTGGATATTCTATTTTTATCTTAAAGGAAGTTCTCATTCCCCTAAATATTCCTATCTTATAAGAAAATATCTGTATATCTCTATCTCCATTTTTATCTCCAGCCTACCCATCTGTTTCATCCAGCCTGCCTTAGGGAGAAGGCATACATGTATAACTTCAGATAGTAATATATGCTTTTTTTTTAAGATTTTATTTTTAAGTAATCTCTACACCCAAGGTGGGGCTCCAACCCTTAGATCAAGAGTCGCATGTCAGCCATGCACCCCCTAGTATACACTTTTTAAAGAATCTTATTTCCCACAAGATACTCAGTTTGAGGTGGGAAGAGGGAAGAAGACTAATAAACCAGATTATATAAATGTGAATGTAAATTATTGGGTTAATGTAAATTATTCACACAGATCTAGCTTATATCAAGAAATTTCACATGCATTGGGTACAATGTTGGAATACTTTCATGACTTCTTACAGCCTGTGCTATCTCGCTGCAAATTTTTAAAAAACTGACACATTTCCTTATGTAAAATGGGTTCAGATAGATTTTTCATTTTACAGACATGAAAGCTAATATACACAGAAACATGGTATATCTTCAAGAATATTCTCTAAAGCTTTCTGAAAGTCAGTCTCTTTTGCACTTACTTTCTTTTCCATCAAATAGTCCCATAGCATCTGGGTGCTGTGATGTTCTAGAGGAATGTTAATTTAGCAGGCTGAAGGCACAGGTATGGCTCTTGGTCAGTCTACCATGTGTTTTGATTATGTGTTTTGCAACAACTTAATAGCTACAAAATTGGAACAACTTCCCAGATTGAATGAAAAATGTCCCAGAGAATTCTGTCATTCATATATGTGAATAACAAATAATTCATTAATTGAGAATATTTTAGAAGATCCCATGCCATTATCCTGGGACTCAAAATTAAATAAACATGTACTGTCTATCTTGGAAAAGTATATATTTTAGGGAAGACATAAATATAGAATTAATAGGTGCTATAGGATCTTGTATCCCTAACATATAGGCATAAACAGGGTACAGTGGCAGTTGACAGTTTGGCCAACTCTACCTGCTAAAGTATATAGGCAAGAGGGAAACAGGGTCCAGCCACATCAGGACCTTGTGTACATATGCTGAACTTTATTCTTTAAGAAAACAGTCATTGGAGGATTTTATTCAGGGAAGGAAAGCATCTGATGACCGTTGAAACCAAACCAAACAAACCCCCACAAAAACCAAAAAACCTTCCTGGCAGCCATGTAAAGACTATACCAGAGGGTGTAATCTTGGATGAGGCTTTTGGGAGATTAGAGCAATGGTGCAAAAAAGAGAAAATGAGGAACTGTATTTAGCAATGTCAGTGGGAATTCTCAAACAATAGGCCAGTTCCAGTACATATTAATGTAGTAAAATGTATATAGCCGCATGACCCATTCGATTGGAAATGGTCTTTAAAAAAAAAGGTTTGAAGGATGACTTTCAGGCTTCTGGTTCTCCTGGTATCACTATAGAGAATGACAGAATTAATTAGATTTGTTAAGGAAAGAAGACTGGCGTTCACATTTTAAATGTGTCTAAAATGTTGAATTTTTATTATTCTTTGGCCTGTGAGAAATCCAAATTCATGTTATTCCTGAATCAAGCCAAGGTACTGAAATCAATAAAACCCTTCAGGGTTGTATTAGATAACAGAGTATGTAAATGTTTTAAAAACTCTAAGTGGACATCTCTATAGTCTTTTATATTTATAGCTAAATTCAGAAGAGTAACGGCTTTAACATTTATGTGTGACACATACAAAGAAGAAATTTATCTTTGCGTTTGGTGGTATTTTATCACTGAATAATTTCACTTACTCTAGCAGAAACTAAGTATGTATTATTCTGAGCATTTATATCTGTATTTTGCCTCAGCAGCACAGTCATATTTGAGAAATAATACATGATGAAGAAAATATATACATCTTCTAATAAAACTAAAGAAACTCCAGAAATCTCATAGGCCATAAAACTCTTTTTAAGTTTTTCTCTGTTGTGAATAGCATATAAAAAATAATTTGTTCTGTTCTAAAATTTATTCCAGATATTATATACATACTTTGAAAATAAAAGGGAAGAATTAATAGTTAATGGATTAGATCAGGTATAGCACTGGTTGTGTAAAATAGTTTGCTTGTTTTTTTTGAAATACAAGAATAAGATACAAAATCTGAGGAGGTAAAGATATATTGTGCCTTTGTATAAACAGGATAATGTGACTCATATTTTAATGCCTCTTGAGTAGAAACAAAGTTAACTCAGCCCTATATTCCTTTCTTTTTCAGCCCTATATTCCTAATGTAAATTTTTTTAAAGAATTTATTTATTTATTTGATAGACAGAGAGAGATCACAAGTAGGCAGAGAGGCAGGCAGAGAGAGAGGGGGGAAGCAGGCTCCCTGCTGAGCAGAGAGCCCAATGCAGAGCTCGATCCCAGGACCCTGGGATCATGACCTGAGCCGAAGGCAGAGGCCTAACCCACCAAGCCACCCAGGCGCCCCCAATGTAAATTAAAAAGTGAAAACAAAGTGTTTACAGGCTAACATTGAAAAACATCCATTTTCTATATTTGCATTTGTAAAATGCAAATATTGGGAGAGCAATGAGCAGATGAAATTTTACCTTTTTAAAACACTTTTTTTTTAAATTAACAATAGTCTTTTTGAAATACCATTTCATCAAAATCTAACATCAAATGACAAGCCCTGCTCAAGGTTGTCACTCAGAACACATCTACAGAAGGGTAAAACCAGTAGACTCAGTGCTCTGATTCCTGTTCCTACTCTTGTTCCACAGCAGAGAGCCTCCCAATTCTGACATGCATTAGTTGTCTTTACTTGGTAGGATCCCAGACTAATGGAATGTTGGCTCTGTTTCTAGGATTCTTGCACTATTGGGTGTCATGAATTTGCCCTTTTTTCAGCTACTTGGTTGACTCTTTAATCCTCCTTTGCTGTAGCTTCTCAACCGTCTTGAAATAGCCACTTTTCCCTAAGAGCCTTCCCAGTATCTGATCCTGTCTGCATACACTCTTCTCCTTCATCAAGGTAACACCTTCTTTTATTTCATAGAGAAAAGAATGGGAGGTGGATAATTAAGAACTATCGCACACGAGAATTTTAGCACACTAGTGGAGCTTACTAATGTACAAAATACAACTTTCCATAATCATACCTATCCCTTACACAACTTCTCAAAATGAAAAATTGAACATATTCATTATCACAATCCAAAGCAATAGCCTCTCTATAGCATATTTAAAAAGAAGCAAAATTAGGGGTGCCTGGGTGGCTCAATGGGTTAAGCCTCTGCCTTCGGCTTAGGTCATGATCTCAGGGTCCAGGGATAGAGTCCCGCATCGGGCTCTCTGCTCAGTGGGGAGCCTGCTTCCTTCTCTGTCTCTAACTGCCTCTCTGTCTGCTTATGATCTCTCTCTCTGTCCAAAAAATAAATAAAATCTTTAAGAAAAAAGCAAAATTATATAGATTTAAAATTATGCTCTCTAATCAACTTTTTTTGGTATCCTATCATACTTCTACATATCCAATAATTATCAATTAACTAATTTAACTTATCATCCTTATTAAATTACATTTCAGGATATGACTTTAAGTTACTTCAAGATCAGAACATTATCTTTAGGGTCACCTGAGTGGTGGCTCAGTTGGTTAAGTCCCGACTCTTGGTTTAGGCTCAGGTCAGGATCTCTCATCAGTTATCTTGGTAGATGATTTCCAGAAATAATATGCAATAATTTAAAAAAATAAATGCATACCAAAGATTTTACTTAGCTAATGAATAAAGAAACCAGTAAGCCATTACAGCTGGTTCAAAGAAAATTAAAAGAAACGCACACAGTTGTGCAAATGAGGTAAATTTATATATAAATTTAAAATTTTATCTTTAGGGAAGCAATCATAAATTTTGCTGGTAAAAATAATTTCTACAGAGAAGAATCATTTGCCTTGTTATCAGTGTCTGCATTTATAAAGTTTGTAAAATAGCTCAAAAACAATGAAAGAAGGAGATGTCCTGTTAGGGTGACCTAGACAGGACATCCATGATCTTTTCTGTCGATTTAGATTTTTTCACTTTTTTTTTTCCTTACGCCTCTGGTACCATAGGGTAGAGTACCTGTTTCTAAGTAGTTAAGAGTCATTATGAGGTTTCCTTTTATAAACCAAGAAGCTAAAAAATAAATAAGTGGGATAAAAATTATGAAACGTAAAGTCATATCCTAAATTTTACTGTTTAAAATTCTCTCCAACCTCTGAACATATGGCTCTTTCCCCATCTCATGACACATCTCAAATTCTTTTCTGGCTTTTCACTCCTACGTTTTGGTTCCCACTCTCAAGATGTTATAGGAAACTGAAAAAAAGAAAAAAGAAAACACAAACAAACACACACATAGTAGAGTAAATATCTGGGATCTTTGGAGAGAAAACATTTACTTGGCTTGTTGAGTAGTGTTGTCAGTTAAGGCATAGCCAAAGGTTATGAGATATTACTTTGAGAATTACTTTGCTTAGAAGATATAAACCCTGTATAAACTATATACACTTTTACTCAAACATAAATCAGATGTACTATTAAGAATTAAGTCTAAGTGGTATTAATTGAGAAATACAATTTTTTTTTTTTTTTAGCTAGGAACATACTAGCATGTAAATTGTTAACAATATATGGTATAAATAAAGGAGATTGAAGACTCTAAAGGTTACATGAAAATAGGAAATGTAAAGTTCAGTGCTTTTCTTCATGACTTTTAAAATGATGTTTAGATGTTCCCATGGAAATCTTCTGATGCAATATTAATAATAAAATTGCAGGGGTGCCTGTATGGCTCAGTGGGTTAAGCCTCTGCCTTTGGCTCAGATCATGATCCCAGGGTTCTGGGATTGAGCCCCGCATCCCATCCGACTCTCTGCTCAGTGGGGAGCCTAACTCCCCCCTCCCCCTCTGCCTGCTTCTCTGCCTACTTGTGATGTCTCTCTCTGTCAAATAAATAAAATCTTAAAAAATATATATAAAATAAAATTTCAATAATTTCAATATAGCAGTTATGATATATTTTTCTTCAAATACAAATATGCTCCTATTCCAATCAAATTTTGGACACAAAGTCACATCATAATGTCACTGCTGAATTTAGGGAGCCTGTAATGCTCACATGTCAGGAGAACCGAAAGGCAGTGTGTGGACATTATGATTTAATACGCTTTGCCACTGGGAATTTCTGGAGCTCAAAGTAATAATGTCTTCCACATGCTGCATTAATCTTCATAGAAAGTTCAATTCTTTTGAGAGGATAAGGAGATAATATCAACTGGATTAATACAGTAAAATTATTAGGTAACATTAGAAGATTGTATTAATACCTTTGTTTAATATTGTATATTTGCCATTTTTCACTATTTTACACTATTGTAAACTCAAAAGTGTTGATTGACTTTC
Organism: Taxidea taxus jeffersonii; assembly: GCA_003697995.1. NCBI lineage: Eukaryota > Metazoa > Chordata > Mammalia > Carnivora > Mustelidae > Taxidea > Taxidea taxus. The sequence goes on from ML105806.1 coordinate 56,904, forward strand.
AGTTTAACATTAAAGTTTTTTAAAGATTTTATTTATTTTGTCTTATTTTATTATTTATTTATTTATTTATTTTATTTATTTGAGAGAGGGAGAGAGAGAGCATGAGAGGAGTAGTGGGAGGAAATCCTCAAGCAGACTCCCCAGTGAGCATGGAGCCTGACACAGGGCTCAACGCTACAACACTGAGATCATGACCTGAGCCAAAACCAAAAGTCAGATGTTTGGCTGACTGGGCCCACCAGGTGCCCTAACATTAAATTTTTAAATGACATTTTCCTTTTTTGTAATCCAGAATTTAAATATATACTTATGAATTCTTTATAAGTGTACTGTTATTTTTTATTGTCAAATAGTTTTTTTTAAGTAATTTGTCAGTTACTTAATTTGTTTTGGTTTAATTTGGTTTGATATCAAGTGAGAATATATAAATCAATATTGATACTTTACATTTTAAAATTGCTTTTATGTGCCCTAAATCATAATTTAAGTTTTAATTCCAGTGCTTTATGGTTATTAGTAATGGCTTTCTGGCTGCAAATATCTCTGTTTCTTAGGGGAAGATATCAAATTAAAGTTTATTATTTCAAAACTCATCATAAAAGAAGAAATAGAGGGATAAATACATACACCATGGGATCTTTCTGCTGAGCCCTTTAAACTACTCTGTTGCCACGTTTAAATCATCAAGGTAAAGAAGACATTTGGCTCCATTGTAAGTGCTATTGTAAGAGATACCTATACTTAATCTCCTTATCTTTAGAGACACTAGAAGTTGATATTTTCCCTGGTGAGAAGATTTACAAATAATTCATTTCTATTTGACAATTAAATTCTAGAACAATCTTAAATTTATCAAAACGATAGCACTTGCTTGAAATGGGATTCTATTCTACCTCAAAGCTAATTATAGGGATTTTTAACTGGAAGTAAAATACTGAAACTAAATAATTAGTTGCCATCCAAGAAAATCTCACAGAATCTGGGTTTTGTTCTTCTAAAATGATTATTTTTTATGTTAGGACAAATTAGGATCAATAAAAACATCTTTTAAATTGAGACATTGCTGTGTTATCAGATATTCTGAATTTTACTCTAATCTCTTTTCTCCCCCCCACCCCCAACATTCGTTATTTCCAAAGTCTCTCTAGTTTCAGGCACTTAATGAATCTGAATAATATTAATCATCATGATTGAATAATTTAAATTATTTTTTTAACAATGTTGCTGCTATAATAAAGAGAATAATGCCTAATAATACCACTGAAATTAAATCAATCTTATGAAAACAGTCTATAAATTCTGGAAACATTGTATGAGATTTTTAGTGATATGCACAGGAGAACATGTGGAATATAGATTTTGGAATATAGATTTTGTAATCTGCTATATTTTTAAAACATTTTAAAATTATAATGAGTTGCTAGCTACCCCTATGGAGAAGCCCATGTTGTAAGGAATTAAGGCCTCCTGGCAACACCCAGGAAGGAACTAGGGTCTCCTGCCAAAAGCTATGTGAGAGCTCTGGGTTCAATTTTGTACTCCCCTCCAAAATTCATTGTCAATATCTTAACTCCCAGTAGCTGAGAATATGAACTTATTTGGAAACTGGGTCATTGCAGATATAAATAGTTAATAACGAGGTCATTAGAATAAACTATAATCCAGTATGACTAATATAAACATAAAACACAGAGACAGACACAAATCAAGGGAAAACAATGTAAAGAGGCACAGGGAGAAGAATATATACATTCAGCATTTTCCATATGGATATAATGGCAATTTGGACAATAACTTTGAAATCTGAATGAAAGTCTCAGAAAAAAATATATATATTTGCTCTGATCTAGCTTACATTTTGTGATATGATGAATGCAAAAAAAATCCTTATGCCTTAATCTCTGCTTATCTGTGATTCTTATTTTTCACAGAAGGGGCTAATTATAAACAAATGACAATCATAATATACAAAAAATTGTGGAAAGTACTTTCCAAGTTCTTATGCACGAAATGCTTATGTTCAGTAAGTAGAATTAAATCTTCCTTAAAGGTAAAATATTAGACAATGGAAGCATTTGGCAGTGGTAATTTATACTCAGCAATTTATGAATTCCTTACGTACTTCATTATTCAGTGAGCAAAATCCATACTTAGTATAGGAACCTTTATATTCACTCTTATTTAATATGTTTAGGAGAGAGAGCACATCAATGCAATGTGATATCAACCAGCAAGGATCTTTTAAATAGATTTTATTCTACAATGTTTATCACACATATTTTAATTCAGTTCAGTAAGCATTTCTTGAGGATAAAACTTTGCCAGATTTTTTTTTCCTCAGTTTCATTTTCAGGTAAAGCTAGATAATATTTTAGAAATACTGATTTTTTTCAGTATTTTTCATTTAAATTGGCCTTCTTTTTATTCATGAAGAAATAAAACTATTTAACATCTCTTTCCTTAAAAGGGAGATTTCTTAACTGATAGGGGGAAATGCCTCCTGCCCCATTAAACTTTGACTTGAGAAAAACTTAATTCTCGAATAAGAAAAAAGGTATCATGACATAGACAATGTGTTTGAAAGGCTCATGATGAGCAAATTTAGGCACTCCTCTCTTTCCCCTCACCTAAATTTTGGCCAGAAAAGGCTTCTCCCAATTTTGACATGAGAAAGGTGCTTTTAAAGAAACAAGCAATGCAAGTTCGAATGCTGGTATGTCACTAGTGAAAAATGTTCCTACTTCTTGTTCCTCACCTGCAACCAAATCCAAAATGATAAGGAACTTAACATGGATTTTGAGGAAATAACTGTGATCATTATTTTTATATTCTGTTACTATAACTATTTTTTTCAAGTTTTTGTTTAATTTCCATTTAGTTAACATACAGCGTAATACTAGTTTTAGGAGTAGAATTTAGTGATTCATCACTTACATTTAATACCCAGTGTTTATCACAAGTGCCCTCCTTTATACCTATCACCCATGTAGCCCAACCCCTCCACCCACCTCTCCTCAGGCAACCCTCAGTTTGTTCTCTATAGTTAAGATTCTCCCATGGTTTGCCCCTCTCTGTTTTCTTTTTCCTTTCCCCTATGTTCATCTGTTTTGTTTCTTAAATTCCGCATAAGAATGAAATCATTTGATACTCGTCTTTCTCTGACTTACTTCGCTTAGCATAATATACTCTAGCTTCATACACATTTCATTCTTTTTTTTTTTATCTCCAAGTAATATTCCTTTGTATATATACACCACATCTTCTTTATTCATTCATCAGTCTGTGGACATTTGGGGTTTTTCCATAATTAGGCTCTTGTTGATAGGGATGCTATAAATATTGGTGTGCATGTGCCCCTTTGAATCAGTATTTTTGTATCCTTTGGGTGAATACCTAATAGTACAACTACTATGGATTATAGAGTGGTTCTATTTTTAACTTTTTGAGGAAACTCCATACAGTTTTCTACAGTAGCTACACCACTTTGCATTCCCACCAACAGTGTAAGTAGGTTCCCCTTTCTCTGTTCCTTGCCAACATCTGTTATTTTCCAAGTTGTTAATTAGCCATTCTGACAGGCATGAGGAGGTATCTGATTATAGCTTTGATTTGTATTTCCTTGATAATTAGGGATGTTGAACATCTTTTCACGTGTTGTTAGTCATCAGGTATCTTCTTCAGAAAGATATTTATTCATGTCTTCTGCCCATTTAACTGGATTATTTGTTTTTGGAGTATTGAGTTTGAGGAGTTCTTTATAGATTTTGGATATTAACCCTTTACCTGATATGTCATTTGCAAATATCTTCTCCCATTCTGTAGGTTGCTTTTTTGTTCTTGATTGTTTCCTTGACTGTGCAGAAGCTTGCTCTTTTGATGAAGTCCCAGTAGTTCATTTTTGCTTTTGTTTCCCTTGTCTTCAGAAACATGTCTAGTTAGAATATCTGCTACTATAAAGAGCTATTTCACTAAATAATCCACCTGTCCCAAGATTGACTGACCTAACTTAATTCCTTAAGTCTAACTGTAGTTTGTCATATTTATTTCAAAGTTTTTCTTCAGTTGTTCATGATAAGTGATTGATAGCCCTAACTCACTATTAGGAGGTAACTCATGTTAATAAGTCAATGTTCAATGATCCTACTACTTGACTGTGTTTGTTTGGGGGAAGAAAAGGGCATGATGAAGAAGACATAGGAATTTAATAATTAATAAGTATCCAGATACGATAGGATCATTAAACTTTGAGTTATAAAATGAGATTCCTTGATTTTCAGTTAGAAGTTCTTACAAATATTTCTCTCTTCTGATTAGTTTGTTGAAAAGAAAACAACCAAGCAAATATTAAACTTCAAGCAATTTAAAAAAATCATTTGGCATACAGGATACTTCAGGAAAAATCAATATTAATTTTCAAAATATTCACCACCTGAATACATCTTTCAGATATATAGACTTTTATGTATCTTTCAAGCCTTAGAATTCAAATGTGCTGATATGCATTATCCCAATTAGCTCTTGAAATCACTCATAAAATATGACCACTAATATTTTCAGTGTACATGATAGGAAAGCTGAGTCTTATTGAAGTTATTAACAGACTTCAAAAATGGATGGGAAATAGTTCTTTTTATTCTGTGAGCCATTTTTGAGTATCTTCTTTGTGCTAGGCACTGAGATGCAGAAGTAAACAAGATGCAGATGCATTTTCCAGGCATCTCGTACCTCAGACCACACTCTCAAGTACTTGTAAGATTGCATCTTTTCATATCAGGGAGATCATAAAGCTTAAATAAAGTTAAAAAAAAAGCAAAAAAAAAAAAAGATCGCATCTTTTCTAGAATCTAGAGGAAGGAGACAGGCGAAGCGAACAGTATAAACAAGGGCAGCACCAGTGTACTAAATCAAGAAGGTCAAAAGTGAGGGCGCTTAGCTCTTCTGCTCTTTGCTTACTGCTGGGGCCTGGAGGCCTCTTATAAACATCAGATTGGAAAGGTAGAAGTGCTGTACTGTCCATCTTCTCGAACAATATCTAATGTAAACCAGCTTCCAGGTTCCCCATATGGAGCTAGCGTACTTGGGAATAATGGTTCTAAAAGTGTTCTTTTCCCCACAGCCTATTGCAGGTCTTCCCATCTACCCACTAATCCCTTTATGAGGCTGCATTCAAAATTAAACTACAGATTTTAACTTCCTCATCTTTTTTTTTTTTTTTTTCAGATCATAAATTTTTGCTTCCTGGTGCATTTGAGAGAAAGGAATCTAAGTCTTTGGATGTATAAGTAAGTTTCCACTAGGGAAACTGAACACTATACTAATAGGAGAAACCATCATAGAGAGCCCCTCTCATGCTTTCTGAAACAGCTAAGCACTTTTGACATTGTTGTGCTTGCCCAGAGAACTGCAAGACCACCTGATTGCATCAGTATTGATGGAAACTTGTCAGAATCATTTTCCAATTCAATGTGACCATTCTATCATGGCCCCATTCAGTCTCGTACAACCATCCTTATATGCTGCCATATTATTATTATTATTATTATTATTGTTACTATTACTATTATCATTATCATTATTATTATTATTTTATCCAGGCAAAGAGAAGCCTCCCCAAAACAAAGCACAATGAAAAAAAACCACTTGGACATTACAGATTCTTTAAAATAGTCAGCCAGCAGTCTCCTTGACCTATGCGTGTTGCTTCGTTCTTGTAAAAACACATGGTCTTGGCCATGACAGCCATCAGACTGCCTACATCCCTTATGAAAATGTAGGATAAGACAATAAGCTTTTTCTCTAGAAAACTGTTTGAGCCCTGATAGAGATCACATAGGAAGACACAAATGGCTTATATAATACATAGAATCTCTGCATTTACAAGCTATCATGAAAGACAAGAGACAGAGAGAAAGAGGGAAATTTAAATTACTATATTCCACAAAACTGCTTGAAGCCAAATGGTTTTGGTAATGACAAAGGCAAAATAGCTAATCTAATTCAGGTACTTCAGAAGCCTTTGATCTAATACTGAACAAGGCTATGACAGACCATGATAGGACTATCAGCACAGTAGCTGGCTGACTTTGTAGCGTAAAAGACAGCCAGGACCACCTTGGATCTAAGTATTTCAGAAGCAGTAGTGTGATCCTCATCCTTATGTATGCTATAAGACTAGGAAAAAAGCCAGGAGACAATGCACCTTCCCGTACACAAAACATCTCTGAGATGTGTATCACCCCTTCAGTGGGAGGATGTGACAAGAAGTGAAATCTTCTTTGTATTGTGCAAGAAGAGTATGTATCAAGAAATCAATTAATTGCTTAAAAGGAATACTGAGTCTCATCCTGAGGCAGTCAACTATAGATTTAATTGGTCTTGAAAGAATGGCAGCCATAGAAAATATTATACTTTTCTGCAAAGTTTGGTTTTAGGAAATAAAGTGAAATTATCAAGGTGAAAAACATTTAAGAATAGGTAATAATATAACGACTGAGCTTCACTGCTTATTGTCAAGGTGGAAGAGTAATTTCCAGAACACTAGTTTTCTTATGAGTCAATATGTGATGATAGGGGCGATGGGTTGTTTCTATTCATTTTCTTCTTTGAACTTACTTTCCCGCATCCCTTATAAAATCTTGGCTAGAATCTATCCAATTCAGATTGATGCCAAGGATATCTCTCTGAAGTGAACCAAACCTTACCAAACCCACAAAGATAATTTATATTTGAGAGAATAGCAAGCCAACTGTTAGATTAAATTAAAGATCATTTATGATTCAGTTTAGATGCCATCACGTTTTATTATATTTTATTATAAAATCACTGTATACTATTATTTTAGGACTTCTATATTTACCATAAAGTTATAAATACTACTAAGAGAATCTTAGTTGGTAATCTTTTGCATTTTTGTTGTTGTCGTTCCTTTAATTTGAATTTAGTATGTATCTTTACCTCATAGAAATAAAAATACAAATATATAAAAGTGAAATAAGTGGAGTCATTATTCTTCTTTCAAATACTTATAGAATATTCTCTTAGCTTCTTAAGCATATTAGTCTTATCATCAGTCTTTTCTAAAGTGAAAAAAAAATGTTGACTCTAACTGCTTTCATGTTATGTTAAGAATTACTTTGCACCAAGTAGACTTGCAAATATATTAAAATTATTGTTTAAAGTTTCAGTAAATGAAAAGTACTTACTCAAATAATGTTTTCTTAGTTCCTCCTCTAATGAAGCTCAATGGCTGGCTGCCAATGCTCTTTTGTAACAGTCATTTAAATTTATTTTTGGTTGTTGTTTTTTTCTCATGAGGCTTAGGTAGCAGTCTTCAAAACTCCTCATGAGGACTTACACACTGCAAAAGTCCCTGACATGAATTCTATGCTCTTTATCTAACTACCTACAAGTCTCCTTAAGCCTGACTCCTATCATTTCTGTAGGGCCCAACCCTACCTAATGTCTGCTGTGTCCATCTGTCTGTGGGGATCTCACCTGCCCTTGCCATGCTAACAACAAAGAGTATAGACTTTCCTCATTCTCTTTTTCTCCAACCACCCATCAGTAGTGGCTCTGTACTCTTTCCCAATTTTGGAATCCTTCAGGCAAGAAGAACATACCACTTGTTATGTTTATATATCAAAATTCAAATATTAAGCTCTTATAAACATTCATATAAATAAATTCCTTACTCTCATGACCTCACCAGACCTATGAGATTTGGTTGAAATACTTGTCTCCCCATTTTATACATTCCTTTAGTCTCTCAACAACTAGGCTTCAAAAGGGTCATTCTTTTCTTCTGTCATGAGAAAAGGTAGAGAAATTCTACAGCATTCTTTATAAGACTAAAAATTCAGTAATCCTTACTATTATTATTTTTTAACATAATCATTTGCTACATAAACTGGGTTGGATTATCAAGTAAATGTCACATGACAAGTTTGCCAATTCTCCTAGGGGATACGGGGAGTATCTGACTTAATTTGGAAGGAGAAGAAATTTTGTTCCCATTTTCCTCATTTGTTGCTCTAGCTAAAAATTGGAATCAACCTGAAAAACCTCAATAAAAATTATTTTATAGATTGGAGTAAGATTTGCTTTAAATTATCATTCAGGTAACTACCATAATTTAGCTACAACATTTTAATCATAACTTAGTCAAATGATTAAGCTTTTACAATGTTTTAGTGTGGTATTAGTTTCAGTGGAAAAGTCCAACATGGTGACTCTTCAGAAATAGGGAGCCAATATTTATATATGTAACACTAAAATTACAGAAAAAACAAAGACAAGTATTACTGCTGTAGACATATTAACTGTAAGAGCAACTACTGTTTGAAGGATGAGATAGATGTAGACTGGTAAAGTCACAGAAACATTAGCCTGCACTTTGAAGGATGCAGAAACATGGGCCTGTATGAGGAAGTGTTTTTAGTTCTGGTACTGTGAGAGTATATGGGGCGATGGAGTTGGTAGGCATGGTATATGGGGGGCACAGAGGAAAGTAGTTTACCCAGATTGCCAGAAGAACGTTGAAAAACAATGAGAGATAACTTTGAATATAAAAGAGCAAGACCTATTGCAAGGGAAGGTGGTAACTAGGACAAAAATATCTTAATAGAGCCATTACAGTACTTGACTTGTGGGAAATATTGCAAATGATGTTTTAAGGAATGATCTGCTAATTTTCTAGGTATGTTCTCACTAAATTAATAAAGGAAACTAATTAAGCAATTAAAACCAAAATTACCACATCCTATTGAGCACAATGAGTAAAAATCTAGTGACAGATAATGTGAGACATAATGAAAAATATCAGGTAATGACTGTGCCTTCAATAATAATGACTGTGCCTTATACATTCTTAGGGAATGTTGATAAATAAGTATCTTTACTAATGTTAGAAAGCCTAGAGATTCATAGAAATAATAGTCTTGTACTATTTGATTGTTAGGGGAAGAAAATAACTAGATAACACATAAAGTGCAAGGTCTTATTATAAATGTTTGGTATGAATCAATTTATCACACAATTATTGTATATGCACACTATGCCAGGGAGTATTCTCGGAAAACAGATCAGGACTGGGGAAGCAGTCTCTGCCCAGCAGTACTTCCATTCCAATGTAGGTAGCACACAGCAGGAGACACCCAATTGATAGCAGAATGTAGAGTACCAGGAGTACCAGGAAGGGGAAAGAGAAGATCGCTGTTGCTGTTTTTATTTAGAATACTCAGGAAGACGTTAAGATCAAATTTAAGCAGAGGCCTTAAGGAAATATGGTAATGAATACTATAGATACGTAGAAGAACTATATTCTAAATAGAAACAGTACAAAATGCAGAAGCCCTGATACAGGAGCTTGCTCAGTGTGTGTGTGTGTGGGAAATCAAGAAAATCATTGTGGCTAAATTAGAATGAGTCAGAGAGAAGTAGAGGATGAAGGCAGAGAGAAAAGTGGCAGGACACTGGCTGCTATGTATGTGTGTGAGAAATCTGGGGCAAAGTATATTATGTAGAGCCGTGTAAGTCATTGTGAAGTCTTTTGCTTTTACTCTGAATGAGGTGGCAGATATTGGTGGATTTTAATCAAAGGTATGACCACAGGGAGATCATTCTGGAGACTTGCTAATGGGAAGATCTTGCAAAGTGAAATCATTAATAACCTTGACAAGTACTATTTAGAATGGTGTGGGGGGGAACACCTTATTGATATATATTTGGGTAAGAAAAAGACAAGAGGAACAGGGAACAAGGGTAGATAACTCAGAGTTTATTTACTGAAAATCAAAAAATAGTTAAGCAGCTCAAGAGAATACGGCTTAAAGAGAGGGTTGTGTGGGGTTTTTTTGTATATTGCTCTAATTTAAAAGGTAGAGATTTATTATAGCAAGTTTAAATACTGACATAAATATAGAAAAGAGTGGGAAATCACTAGGTTGGTGTTGAGTAGGCAAGCAGAGATGGATTTTTGGGACAAATTGTGAGGATGGCTTTAGAAGGGAACATTGAAAGCTCTTTTATAGGAACCAGAGGACATTCAGATGCAGATTGGTTAGTAAATGTGGGAACACGTGGCAGTTTTCTAATGATCATTTCCATGTCCCAAGTGAAACAGGAAAAAATTGAAGACGGGAAAGTCATTGAAGGAAAGAAAAGCAAGTATGAAATGCTTGCCTTGGAATGAAGAAGATGGAATGGATTAGACACATGCAGTAGAGTTGCTAGGCAATACCATGTCTCCTTTAGAGGTGGTCATGAATTTAAAATTAGACCAGTCAGGGTGGTTGTGTGTTTCCCTCCTGCCAAGTTCTACTGTTATGCATATAGGTGACAAAGAGAACAGAGGGTCTGGCTTCTGAGGTGCTGATGTCTGCCTTGAGAGAAAAGGGAGGATAAAAGAGTTAAGAATATATGCATATATGCATATGCATTGGAATAGTTCTAATGAAAATCCATGGAATCAAAGCTTGAAAATCAGGAAGGAGAGAGTAGAATGGGGTGGAGATCGGTCCTGGTAGAGCTAGAGATGTTTGTAGTTGGAGTACTCTGAGGGAGGAAGTTTGAAAATTGAAGGTGTTGCTAGGAAAGGAATGTTTGGTGTTGAGATCATGTGGAGTTTGCAGTTAGGTAAATATGAGATTTAAGCTATCACTCCAAGAATGGAGAGCTGAGTTAGTTGGGCATACTGAGAGAATCATAGGTATTGGAAAGATTATCTGTACTGTTAGTACAAATAAAAAGTAAAAATAAGATGTTTAATTTTCCCTACTGAGAATAAGGGACGAAACTCCCCTCTCCCTTTTCTTAGAGTATTTACTTTAGAAACCTGGTAATTGTAATTTTTTTCTGTGTCTCTTTGGCATGTATATAAATCTCCTTAGAAAATATATAAGTCTCTTGCTGGTTTTATGACCAGGAATGTCTTTCCCAAGGACACAGGAGTCATCTTTTTGAAATGTAAACATTTGTGGGAGGTTAGGAGCCTAGCTTCAATGGATGTCTTTCTTTCTCCAAGTTGTAAAAGTATCTCCTGTCATAAAGATATGAGAAGTTTGTTTTTCCTTCAGATAGAGTCAATTAGCTAACACAGATAGTCACTTCAATTGCCAGGTGAATTTAGAATAAGATATGTGTGACAAATAGTGCTGTCAAGTCTTCTTACTTGAGGACTAGTTAGTGTTTATGTTGAAAATGTGTTCTGTTTTGATCCTATAAAAGGGAGAGCTTTCTTTTTGTTCTTGCAATCTCTTCAGAGATTGCCTGTGATGCACATTACATTCTTGCTGAACACTTATTCAGTAATAAAACTGTTTTATTCTACTACTTTTGTAAAGAAGTTTCCTGGGTAGGGAGAAGATATTTTCCCAACATATCTTTATATTTTCCCAACAGCATGAATATTTAGGCCTTGGAGAGTCATGGCAATGAACCATAATCCAAAATCTTCTGGGAATGAGGCATGACCTAGGAGTCTGTAGGTGAGGGCAACAGAAGGATTAGGGGCAACTACAATTGGGAGACCTGGGGTTCAAAAGCGTATTGACAGAGGTACACTTGAGGTAGAGTATGATAACAAGATGGGTATTTCTATGGTTATTATATCAAAGACAGTTAAGATTCACTGCTTGTAACTTTGACCTCATGGCTTGGTGTGGCTAAAAATGCAGAGATGCACATTAAGAAATAATGAGTCAGGAATGTTTCCTTACATGAAGAATGAAATAACAATAAAACAACAATTCAAGAAATATCAGAAGCCAGTACATGAGCGATTGCCACATGAGTTGTGGAGACAATTTGTGCTGTAAGTTGAGAGAAACAAGAGGTCACAAATTGAATGAGTTGGAATGATTTTTTAAAATTAATATGTATGGAAAATTCTCTGTATCAAATCAAAATCATGTCTAAACTAGCTTCAAGTAGCACCTAGGATGGGACATATACCCCATGGGGGCTCAATAAGTGCTAATTATCATTATATCAAAGGGTGAGAGGCACCTCATCTAATTCAGCCCTCAGGCATCAGATTTAAGCCATTCTGTGTAGATGAGAGGCTGTCTAAATTTGAAACGCTTCCTTGAGGAACCTATTTATAATCATTTCTGTTTCAAACCTTTTCTTGTTTTTAAACCTAATCGCATTCTCTGTGCAATTACTTTTATTATATTTGTAGTCAGTCAAATCACAAAGATCAGATAATACTATTTCCTAGCTACTTATGATTCTCTGATGAATTATTTCTTTTTTCTTCTATAATAGTGTCAGAATTAGATTTGATATAGTACTCAAATAAGTCCTGATAGTCATTCATTCATTCATCCATTCAGTATGTCTTTTTGAGTCAAATATTATATTATTTATTGCTACAGACAAATTATCTCAAACTTAGAAACTGGAAGTTCTAAGTTCATTTGCTTGGATGGTTCTGACTCAGGATCTTTAAGAGGTGTCAGTGAAGATTCTGGCTGGTACTGCAGTCATTTCAAGGCTTAAGTAGGAGAATTTCTGCTTCCAGCCTCACTCAGTTGTCTGTTGGCAGGTTCAAGATAGCCTTCTTCTAAACTGACTCATAAGGGCGTCTCTATTGGACTGCTTCGTGACATAAAGCTATTTCCTTCCAAAAGCAAGTAATTCAGAAGTAAGTGAGAGTAAACATCTAAGACAAAAGCCACAGTCTTTTTTACAACCTAATTTTAGAAGTGACCGGCCCATCACTTCTTCCATACTCCATTTTTAGAAAAATATCCATAAAGTCCAATTCACACTAAGAAGATAGACATCACCAGGAGGCCACAATACCACAAGTATTGTTCTATAACTTATCTAATCAAAATAAATCTGTGATTCATCCAGGGGCACCCGGATGGCTCAGTCAGTTAGCAGTTAAGTGTTTATGTGTCAGACTCTTGATTTTGGCTCAAGTCATGATCTCAGGGTCATGAGATCAAGCCCCACATGGGTCTCCATGCTGAGTGGGGAGTCTGCTGAAGATTCTCTCTTTCCTTCCCTTCTACCCACCATCCCCCGAACCCCACATGAGCATGCTCTTTTCTCTTTCACTCAGGAAAAAAAAAAAGTATAATCCTGGCAATGTGGTGCAGTGAAAGGATAATTGGCTTTGAGTCAGACAGACTCAAGCTGGAATTCTATATTGTCCTTGCTTCCTTATATCAAAGCACTTAATTTCTTAAACAGCTTTCCATCTATAAAATGATAAGACTTGTAGCTACCTTAGTTGTCATTATACAGATTAAATCACATACCTTAGAAGCTCCATAAATGTGTGTTTTGAAGCAAAGTTCTTACTGTAGTAGGTTTTCAATAAATGTTAAAATGCAAAAAGATAAATTTGGAGTGCTCCAAATGATAAAATTCATCTTGGTAAATTGTCCAATAAATATAGGCAACTACAGACAACATGAGAAATGATTAATTTCTAGAGGACAGATTGGGAAGAGGTGGTAGTGAAAAATCACACTGAAAGATGTAGCAAAAGATAAGATTTGGGTAAGTGAAATGTATATCTTCACCAGTTGAACATTTCCCCAGAGGAGACCCAAGAAAATGTTGAGTAACTACTTAGAGTTTTAATTATTTTCAAAGCCTTAAGAGATAGTAATAAAAAATATATAAAGGTTTTCTTTTCCTTATCAGATATAGTCATAAATCAGGCATGGATTCACACCAAAAGTTGAGACTTTGTATTCAACCAGACATCTTCGGTGTTGTAGATCTCACTCAGGAATCTGAAATTGGTTCTAGATGAGACTGGAATTCCACTTGTGGGAAGACCAGTGGAGTAGAAAGAAAGCTGTAAACATTTTCTAATGTATAATTAACATATATTTGGCTAGTTAATGGGCAATTGAATCTGAAGTAGGCTTGCATAGGCATTAAAAAATAAAAATATTGGGGCGCATGGGTGGCTCAGTGGATTAAAGCCTCTGCCTTCGGCTCAGGTCCTGATCTCAGGGTCCTGGGATTGAGCCCCACATCGGGCTTTCTGCTAAGCCAGGAGCCTGCTTCCCTTCCTCTCTTTCTGCCTGCCTCTCTGTCTACTTGTGATCTCTGTCTGTCAAATAAATAAATAAAAATCTTTAAAAAAATAACAAAAATATTTATTCATTCATAAATTGGATCCAGTTTGGAGAAAAGTATGTGATGAGGGAAAGATCATTTGTTTTATTTCAGGTATCTCCTTTTATATCTCTGGTGTTTTTATTTTACTTATACAAGTAAACTAGAAAAATAAACAAAAGAACTATAGTAGTAATTTTTTTTCTTTTTGTGTCAAGCACATAACAAATTGAATAGAATGAGTTATATGGAAAGTTTATTGAAGAAAAAAAATAATCATGCCACTAATTATATTATTATTTTTATTGATAGATTATTTCTCTTATGAAAAAAATAATTTAGAAAACTTTTCTTAAAAAATTCAAAACAGTAGCCTTAACAACATGCTAGGAAGAGAATTATTTTTAATTATGTGCTTGTTTCTAATCATCTCTATTCAACTATGTTCCAAACCATTCTATTCATTTTTTTTCAAAGAGAAATGAACTCAAACTCAATCATAACTTTGTAATCAAATTATTCCTTTCTAAAACCCAACTGTTTTGAATGACTGCACCAATGGAATCAGATAAATTTGTAGGATAAAAATCATTGAAACTGAGTTGTTATGAAACAGAAGGGTTTTTCAGGGCATGTAGTTTACAAATAAAATGAAAAAGCAACAGAGCAACTAGAAAAGTTTATCTTGTCATGGACTATATATACACAAACCAGGTCAAAACTTGATCTAGGGACGCCTGGGTGGCTCAGTTGGTTAAGCAGCTGCCTTCGGCTCAGGTCATGATCCCAGCGTCCTGGGATCGAGTCCCACATTGGGCTCCTTGCTCGGCAGGGAGCCTGCTCCTCCCTCTGCCTCTGCCTGTCTTTCTGTCTGCCTGTGCTCTCGCTCTCTCTCTCTCTAACTAATAAATAAATAAAATCTTTAAAAAACAAAAACAAAAACAAAAAAAAAACTTGATCTAACATACATATTGTGATTAAGATACTTATTTAACCCTTCTAAGCTTTAGTTGTTGAAATTGGGCATAAATAATAGTATATAATTCATAGGATTGCTATAAACATCAAATGTGATACTTTATGGGTTATCTTAAATTGTTGGCCTGTCATGTGGTTGATGGTCAAAAATATGAGCCATTATCTTTATCATTATGATGATGACAATTTGAACTTGAAGCAAAGTATACTTTTACAAATAATGATAAAATAACTTGCATTGTTCAGCAAATTTTATGGAGATGGAACTGTATCTAATGATTAAGACATTAAGAATTGATGAATTCATTACATAAAAATGTATAGCAAAAAAAAAATAGAAGGCAAATGTCACTAATTCCACAGTCCATAAAGGAAAAAATGTTATTGATAAATTAGACCTTATCAAAATTAAAAACATTTGCGTTCCTTAGGGTCCTATTGGGAGGATAAAAACATACTAGAGACTGAGAAAATATTTTCCAACCCCTTATCTGACAAAAGATTCACATCTAGACTATATAAAGAACATTCAAATCTCAAGAGCTAAAAAATAAACAATCCAAGTAGAAAATGGTCAAAGGACATGAAGAGGCATTTCACCAAAGAGGTATGAATGGGAAATAAGCAGATGGAAAGATGTTAAACATCATTAGCCATTAGATAAATGTAAATTAAAACCATGAAAATATATGACTTTATGCCCATCAAAATGGCTAAGAATATAAATAAAATGGCAATAAAATCAAATGCTGGCAAGAATGAACTAAAACTGGATCTCTTCTGCATTACTTATTAGAATGTAAAATGACATGGCTGCTCTGGGAAATAGTTTATCAGTTTCTTTAGAAAAAAGAAGAAAAAAAGTGAAACATACCCTGCCTGATAAACCATCAGTTGCACTCCTCGGTATTTATCTGGAATATCGAAAACTTATGCCCCCACAAAAAATCTGTACACATCTGTTTACAGAAGCTTTATTTGTAATAGCTAGAAACTAGAAACAATGAAAATGTCTCTCAATATTGGTTAAACAAAGAGTGGAATGCTACACATCAATAAAAAGGAATGGATCATTGGTATAACTACAAGCTGGATGGATCTCAAAGCTATGACGCTGAGTGAAAAAAGCCAGTCTCAAAAAGGTTACAAACTGTGTGATTCCATGAGATGAAATGCTCAAAATAGCAACATTAGAGAGATGGAAAACATGTTACTGGTTCCCAGAGGAAAGGGTAATGAGGGCAGGGATGTGACGGATAAAGAGGTAAGACAGTGAGATCTTTGTGCTGATGCAATGGTTTTATATCTTGACTGCAGTGGTGGTTACATGAATCTACACATACAATAAATGACACAGAATTATTTTACACACACTGCACTGATGTCAATTTCCTGAGTTTTGATATTGTACTGCAAATATGTAAGATATAACCATTGGAGGAACCTGAGTGAAAGGTACACAGAACCTCCTTATTCTATCTTTGCAACTTCCTGTGAATCCATAATTATTTGAAATTATATTTTTAAGTGGGTGAAAACTATAAGCATCTCTAATTCATCAACTCCTCAAAAATGTCATTAGAGAACCTTATCAAAATCTTCCTGAAGGAAGTTCTTCTAAAGGAGAAGATAATCATGAAAGTGGCTTTTCAACGTCCTATTTATCACACCTAAAAAATTAGAAGCTATACAAATGGAGCATGGGTGTTGTATAGTGCATTGTGACATTGTAGCATGTTAGATCAAACTCTGTATTATTGGTTATTTTGAAATCCAATTTTAGAAGGTTTTTAAAATGCAGTGTCCCATAATACTGCAGGCAAACTGCTAGGCACTTATTTGAATAATTTACCCACATTTTGTGTGTAGCTGAAAAATCCAAGTTGCGACATAAACGTCCTGCTAACAGTGAGCAAATATGTCATGCTTATGAAATTTTATCCAGGTTTGCCTTACTCCAAAGTATCTATTATTTCCAACACAGATCATCCTCAATTTACAATGGAGTTACAGCCAGATAAACCTATCATAAGATGAGAATATCATAAGTCAAAACTACATTTAATACGCCTAACCCACAGAGTATCATAGCTTACCCTACTCTTCCTTAAACATGCTCAGAACACTTACATTAGCCTACAGTTGGGCGCAGTCATCTCACACTAAGCTTGTTTTATAGTGAAGTGGTGACTATCTCACATAATTTATGGACTACTGTACTGACAATGAGAAACAATAGTTGTATGGGTACAAAATGATACAGAATGCTTGTGTTGCTCTTGTTGATCATGTAATGGTTGCTTACCCTCTTGATTGTGTGGTGGATCGGTCAATACAGCTGTAGCAGCCGATGCCCAGCATCATGAGAGAGTATCCTACCACATACCCAGAGCTGGATAAAAGACCCAAACTGGAAATGCAAATACAGTTTCTACTGAATGCATACCACTTTCAACCATGATGAACTTAAAAAATTGGATGTCAAGCAATCATTAAATCAAGAATCTTTTGTATAAAAGATATCTAAATGTATAAACCAGATGTATGAACCATAGACTATTTTCTGTTTTACACTCCATAGGTATGTTGTTTACGGTTGCCTAAATATGATACTTTCAGCCATTTCTAGAAAAAAAAAATAGGCATCAAACTCAAAGTCAGATTTTCCAACAAATTTTCTCTTAACCAACTCCTATCTCATAGCTTGTGTTTGAAAAGTCTTCTGTCTGACTCTCTGTAGCTTTTTTTATTTTTAGGAGTTTAAGACAATGTAAGAAAGGGCTACAAGGCTGATTTTTCTCTCTCATTTTTAAGATGCTTCTAGTCATCACAGTAGAATGCTTAGCCCTTGTTAACAGTGGAATCAAACCTTGCTCTTGTCAACTCCCTGCAGAGAGACTGCTATTCCGCTGCAGCCCTGGAGCAACTGTTATTTCTCATTCAGGTGAACTTCAAGCAAGTAACTAACCTTGCCCAACAGGGCAGGGATCTTCTTTGGAAGATCATAACAATTTCTTAACAACTTTTTTTTTTTTTTTTTTTTTTTTGCTGTCCTCAGTAAAGTTTTCAAAGTGTGTACTGTGCCAGTTATTTAAAAACCCCAGATTGATGTCTCCACTGGTAGTTGAAAAAATTACTATCATTCATTCATTGAGAAATTTAGGCTAATAAATTCCACCATGTATCATAGTTTGCACCTAGTTACTTTCTTGATGGCAGCCCAAAGTACAATGGCGTTACATCCGGTCTGGGGTTACTGATCTCTGACTTAGACTAAATTCCATGCTTTGGCGTTTTCTTTCTCTTCTAGGCCCAGCCATACTCCTTCTATCATTTTCCCCACTATTCTCTACAGAGCCCCCATTCCATGGGTAACCCCTCACCCTCCACCCATACATCCTCAAAAACATTCTCCAGCAAACTTTTGTCTTTAATTGGAACCTGAATTTTCTCTAATATTAGTTTGTCCCTGCAGTCTTTTTGAGTGCTTAATTGCCACTCTCTACATAGTTCAGGAATAATAAATTGAGGTTGAATTTTCCATAAATATCCACTCTCATTTTCATCCCATATAAAAGTCTTCCATTTTTAAAAGTGCATGGTGTGGGGCACCTGGGTGGCTCAGTTGATTAGTTTACTGCCTTCAACTCAGGCCATGATCCTAGGGTCCTGGGATTGAGCGCCCTCCCCATTCCCCACACCCCGAGGTCAGGCTCCTTGCTCAGCGGGGAGCCAACTTCTCCCTCTCCTTCTGCCTGCTACTCCACCTGCTTGTGCTCTCTTTCTGTCAAATAAATAAATATAATCTTTAAAATAAATAAATAAATAAAAGCACGTGGTTTCTTGCCAGTGTAGCTTTTGTCACTCTTCACAATCTTCACCTACAAGTCTTCCAATGTGTCCTCTACAAACCTTAATGATAAGAATCTCTTCTGACCTCCTCTTACATACTTTTCCATATAGATGAATGGCCCACATATAAACCATATACAATTATTTGTCTGTTTTCATATTGTAGCTTTTTATTTTTTATTTTTTTTAAAGATTTGATTTATTGGGGCACCTGGGTGGCTCAGTGGGTTAAGCCTCTGCCTTAGACTCAGGTCATGATCCCAGGGTCCTGGAATTCAGCCCTGAATCGGGCTCTCTGCCCAGCATGGAGCCTGCTTTCCCCTCTCTCTCTGCCTGCTGCTCTGCTTACTTGTGATCTCTCTCTGTCAAATAAACAAATAAAATCTTTATTTTTTAAAAAGATTTAATTTATTTATTTGACAGAGACACAGTGAGAGAGATAACACAAGCAGAGGGAGAGGGAGAAGCAGGTTTCCCACTGAGCAGGCAGCCCGATGGAGGGTTCAATTCCAGGACCCCAAGATCATAACTTGAGCAGAAGGCACACGCTTAATGACTGAGTCACCCAGGCAGCCCCATATTGTAGCTTTTTATCTCTAGCCTTCTTGTACCACAAATTTCCATCATTATGTCCTTGTTATAATCACCATTTTATCTGTGGCCATACATTCCCATACATTCTATCTTTTAAATTTACTCTCTTTTCCAAAGTATCTTCTCCTGTCTTTATCAGTATTTTCAGTCTCTTGTGCACGGCACCCCCTTTTTATCAATTGCATTAGATGCTTCTTGGATTCAGTAACGTTCCTCACCAGCTTAATTTTCATCATCTATCCTTGATTCCATTCGCCACCTAATACCATCACCTATCTTGCCCTTTGTTTTTTCCTTAAATCAATCCAATAAATATAGTGTGGGTGATCAGTCCATATGTTTATATGTTCAGTTCCTGTACATAGCTCATTTGTTTAATGTTTAGGTGGAAATCATCCAAATTAGCAGTCACAAATATAGTCTTCAGGCTAAATAAGATCTTATTATTAATTGGAAATCTTTGTATGTGTCATTGGTCAGCTTCTTCTCTTATTCCTAAATTGACTTCATCAGAGCTTTTGGTGACATTTTCTGGCTCCCTGATCTACCATTTTCCTCATTAGTCTAGTCTGTGATCAGATTGTTCTCACCTCACTCTTAACCAGTTTCTGTGGAAGATTTGATTCCTCCCTACCACATTAAAGATAAATACTTTTTCTCATATTCTGGTTTGCATTTGCTCTCATCTCCTCTGAGACTTCAACCCATTATTCTGTTTTCTCCTCTTGGGAGATTTTCAGTTCTCTTTCTTTTCTTTTGGAATATTTTTAGAAAATAGTTCACCATGCCTATCATGTGGTAGTTCCATGCTAGATATTTCTTTTACATATTCTTTTAACTGATTTTCCTTTGTGCTTGTTTCTAATCCCACTACAGTTCAAAAAGGAGCCTCTTTAATATTCTCCAAGTTCTCTTTCTTTGCTTTTCAACTTAAGCCATTAAAGGTTTTGTTGTTTTTCTTCTCATCTTTGTCAAAACCACCATTGCAAAATTCATTAGTGGAAACTATTTTATCTTATTCCATTCTAGCATTAGTATAGTTAAATTCTTGACTTAATCTTCTTTTGGTTTCTTTGATATATTCTACTGGGCCACTCTTTCTCCAGCTTTTCTCCAGGTTCCCATCTGCTAATTCCTTAAACATTTGTATTCTATAAGGCTCTCCTCTTCAGCCTTTTTCACTTTTCCACTTATATCCTCTCAGATGACCTCGTTTCTTTTATGTGGTTTGAATTACCTTGTGTATACTGATGACACAATTATCAATTTTTTCCACTTAAGGGTTACCCTGCAATACATTTAATATATTTATCAAAAATTGTATCTTGGGGCACCTGGGTGGCTCAGAGGGTTAAGCCTCTGCCTTCGGCTCAGGTCATGACCTCAGGATCTTGGGATGGAGCCCCGCATTGGACTCTCTGCTCAGCAGGTAACCTGCTTCCCCTCTCTCTCTGCCTGCCTCTCTGCCTACTTGTGATCTCTGTCAAATTAATGAATAAAATCTTTAAAAAAATGTATCTCCTTGGAGTATACCACAGTGGATAAAAATCAAACTGCCTGAGTATAATTTCAGACTTTGCCATTTTCTGCTGTGTGTGGTTGGATAGGTTACTTAACTTACCTGTGTTTAAATTTTCTCAGTGTTAAAATTTGAGGTAAAACAACACCTCATTACTACTGTTGTTTAAAACAAGACCTCATTACTACTGTTGTTTGGAGGATTATATATATTAGCACCTGTAGAATACTTAGAATAGTAGCTTGCATAGTAAGCCTTCCATAAGTGTTACCTCTTACTGAAGGTTTTAGGAACAAAAGGAACATTTGGATTTCTATGTCTATTTACCATAGGTGTTTTATGCAGAGGGTGATTTATCTATGAGAGTCAGTGCTTATAAACCTTTAGGAGTGGCAATGAATGTTCTCTAGAGGCCTCTAAATAAGCCCCAGAGCAGTAAAGTACTGACACAGCAAGGAAGAAACCTCTGTGAGGCTGCCACTGAAGTCAAATAAGAATCCAGGACTTAAGGAAGCCACCTCTGTAGCTACTTCTTGATACCCAAAGATATGGAGAATGGACACTCATAGCTGCAGTGCCAGGATTATAGAGAGGGATCAGATGCTGCTGCAACCACAACTGTTTCTAGGCACAAAGTCCAGGTGGAAAGTGGACTCTGGAAAATGACTATAGAGAAATCTCACATTTTCATGACTATCTGCAGAAATAGACAAAGAGGTCAAGAAAGTGACTTTAATTTATTTTCTGCCTTTCACTTTTCACATGAGTATGTCTAACTGGTAAAACTGAATGTCTGTCTCAAACTCTAACCTCAAGGAATGTTTTAGGGATGTACCATTCAGCCTTCCAACCTCTCCCATAGAAAGACAGTGGAATAAAATTGAATGAGTAAATCTACAATAATGCCTGAGGGCATCTCTACTCGGATGCCCCTCATGTACCTCAACGTCAGTTTATCCATACTCATCCTCTAAACCAAACTCATCACCTCCTACACTCCATAGATCTGCTTTTTGTTGTTGTTGTTTATTGAATTATATACCTTAATGAAGAATATCATTACTGGTTTTCTAAAACTATAACTTTTAGACTTCCATTGACTCATTGCCCTTCATGCTACTCTTCAATCCCCACTGGTGAGATAGTTCAGTTCAAATGACTTCTTTGACCTCACCAGTCTTGTCTGGGTTCTAAATCTAGTGCCACAGGCTTGGACTGGACCCTCTATTATTTTACTTAGACTGTTAAATAAGCTGTGTATTTATCTTTATCATTTAGCTTGGCTCTCTCCTAATCTATTTTCCAGACATTGTGCTGATTGCTGTTTCTAAACACAGCACAATTAGTCACTCTCTTTTAAAGATGTTTCCAAGGATCCTTACTGCCTTTAGAAAAATAGACCAAATTATTACCATAGCATTGTCCCTCCAGCCTCTTTCTCACTACTCCTCACTCATGCTCCATGGAGTAGGTATACTGAAGCATTTAAAGTGCCAAATTGGGGCCTTCGTAAACATATCTCTGTAGGACTGAAGTATTCTGACCTCCCTTTTTCAGGTCTCTGCACTTGATATCCCCACCTCTAGCAAGTCTCCTTTGCTGACAGATCACCTATTCCTAGTCAAGATGAGATACCACCTCTACTGTTCTTCAGCATCCCTCTGTTTTACCACTTATGTTGTACATAATCATTTCGCTCTACTTATATCCCCATTAACCTGCAGGCTCTTTGGTATCTGCCTTTTACCTCTGTACCTCTGGTGCCTAACACAGAGCTTAGAACATGGTGAGTGGTGTTTATAAATCCCTGTGTAATGAATGTGATTAAATAAACTTCATATATTATCATGAAATTTATCCTTTGCCTTTAATATTTCCTGACCATCACACGTAACCACAACACCAGAAAATTAATCTGTGCAAAAGACCATTCTTCTATTCACTGTGTAAGAATCTGATAGCTGTTTTCCTCCTGCTTGAAAGCAAAGATTCTAAATGAATATTTCTCTCTTCTCCTGAATTCACCTCATCATTTTATAATTGCAAAAAATTTAATTTCCCAGTGAAACTTAACAACAGTATTTATATTTACATATATTCAGAATGAAAGAGAGGTTTCTGAGAAGATCTGCTTTAATAGCACTGTTAAATATAATCTATGCACTGATCATATAAGGCTGAACTACACACATGTAAATACAGCTTCATTTATCAAATCAGTCAGAGTTTTAGCATTTTTGTTATTTTTTTTCCCATGAAGGATGATCTGACAATGGCTGCTGATAATGACTCAGAACTACAAATTTACCGACTTCCCTTCACAGCTTTCTTTTTCTCAGAGGAAAACTTTCTAACATCTTTCTTTCTTTACTCTTATCTCCAAACCCCATTATAGTACCTGTCAAGAATTATTCAACACAAAGTCTGATCCTCAATGTCTGTGTAAGACATAAGGCTCAGAGTGATATATCCTTAGTTCTCGATTCCCTACCCCATTCTTCTAATTTCTGCATCTTTCAGAGTTTATTCATGAAACCATGAAATAGTCCCAATTACATACAGCACATGAATCTCAGAAAAGAATCTTTAGAAAAAGATGCCAGATACAAAATAGTACATCATGTATGATTCATTCCATTGACATGAGGGACAGAATAGAGAAGGCTTATCTATGCTCTCGATAACAGGATCATGGTTGCTTTGGAACATAGTGATAGGAAAGGAACATAGGGGCGATGTCTGGAGCGAAGAACTATTCTGTTTTATGATCAAAGTGCTGGTTACATGAGTATTTTCAGTCTGTAACAATTTACTATAACTCAAAAAACTGCAACAGCTTTATTAGAAAATAGTTATTATTACTTCCATTCACAGATGGGGAGTCAAAGCTTCTGAGAGACTGATGTCAGGGTCAAGGTTACACATTCCTTACACAGCAAAGAGGATCAGATCCAGGCTGCCTGCCTCCAGGGCCCAGGTTCATAACTATTCTGAGGAATCATATCTGCCTGGAAATTATGGCTCCCTCAGGCCTCAGTAAAAGAGCTTAATACTAGGTCTTTTAAATAACCTATGATATTATAGCAGTTTTCCTATGTCTTTTATATTCAGTCTTTAATGGAAATATTTTACTTAGATCCTAATTATGGAGTTTAATGTGCAAAGTAAGAAATGAACCACACAGAAAGACTGCATTAGTCAATATTTCATACAACATTAAAGAAATTATTTATATACACAAATCAGAACAATATGGCACAAATCTAAAATCATAGAAATATAATGTGTGACACAAACTGTTAAAAAAAGTCATATGAGTGATCTGTATGATCAGCATATCCCAAATACATTAATTTTAAAGAAATTTTCTTACTATTATGAATACCACATACGTTTGTTCAACAAATATTAAAAATACCCTCTAGAAAAATAGAACCAAAGGGGGCACATTTGTCATTACTTTTGAGACCACAGTTTGCCATAAATATTTAGTTGTATTATGTTTAATAACTTGAATTAGAAATAAGACATTGAATTATTTTAATTTTTTAATAAATATATATGACATACATACATATACATATATGTCTTACAAATAAATTTAGGAAATATCAGTTTACTAACTGATATAAAATAGTTGTCACAGATTAAAATACAATCTCTTTTAATTGCTGACATGCCAACTTTTTCTCATTGAGATGGGAAATAATATGTATTATCAGGGAGCCCATAGAATAAGTCTTTTTAACTTCCTGGAAAGAAACCTTTGATAAAGTTCTACATGACAGAATGATAAATAAGCTGAAAGCTTCAAAAACTCTAGGCATCTTATCCAAAACACTTAAACTAGCTCAAATGGATAATGGAGATTACTTTCAGAGTGGTTTATGACCACATTCTTTGGTAAGTGTTAAGTGGAGTTTTATAAGGTCATTCTTTTGAACTCCATTACTTTGAAGGCATAGAAACACTTTAATTCTTAAATGTAAAAGTAGAAGAAATTGTTATTCATCACTATGATATATTTAATAAAGCAACCATTTTTAATTTATATCAAAAAATTATAAAAATTTTCAACTTATAAATTTGCTTTTCATTGCATTTAGAATTAGCACATGGACTTTATGTGCTATCACATTTAATATATATTAAAACATTGGAGTATTTTTTATTGAATATTTATGAAAGACAGAGCTCTACACAAATGTTATTGTTTGAAATGTAAGGGCATTAAAATCCAGTTGGAAAATGTGGGATCTTTTAAAATGAGACTGAATTTAATTAATTTAAATCCTACCTCTCTCCCCGAATCTCCCAAGAAGTATCAAAGAAGTGGAAAACTCCATTTTCAGGGAAGCTACATTATGGGTACAACTCCCAAAACACAAGGTATGAAAACTATCTCTGCCAAGATACAGTGAAATGTGGGACAAATTGAGGACATGGGAGCATAAAAACCACCTCTCATGATAGGTGCCCTACCTGGAATGACTGTTTCCCTAGAGGATTGTCATCAAAAGTATGAAGAAGCCATGGGGAAGCCAGTGATTTAGAAAGATAATTTCACAGAATGACTAAGGAAGAGAGGCTGAGAGAAGGCACCTGTTAATGTGCCATTTTTATTTTTAGATACCTAGACTGCCTGAGGATTGCCTATTTGAAGAAGTGGCATTTAATCTGAGAATGAAAGGAAAAATAGAAATTGGTAAAAAATGAAATATTAGGGAATTAAAGGTCGCTGGTGGAGAAGGTGTTTGAACTGTGAATTCAATAAGAACAGTCTTAACAAAGGTTTTCTTTTTAAATTTTTAAAAAATATTTTATTTGTTTATTTGAGAGAGAGAACATAGCGAGAGAGAGAAAGAGAGCGTGAGTGGTGGGGAGGGACAGAGGAAGAGGAAGAGGCAGGCTCCCCACTGGGCAGGGAGCCTGATAGATGCTAGGGCTTGATCCCAGGACTCTGAGATCCTGACCTGAGCTGAAGGCAGATATTTAACAGACTGAGCCACCCAGGTGCCACTTAACAAAGGTTTTCTAAATAAATTGAATGTGTACCCTGTTAAACTGGATATGTTAAAATCCTCTGGCAGTGTTCTTATTGGGTGAAAGTTTTCTTAAGCTTCCCAAAAAGAGGTTGCAAGCTTGTGGTTACTGCAATGTGATTCAAGGGAGACTGACAGTTCTCTGTCGAAAAAATACCATTAGGCAGTAACTTGAGATGAGTAAATAATGAAAATGACTAAGTTTTAAGCAATGATTTAAGTGAATTTGGAACAGATTCACCTATAAATGTGTTTGGTTATTGACTATCATTGTCTAGATAACCATAGTGGTTCATACATACCAAAGGGCTAAGAGTATGCCCAACAGAAGGAATAGCTGCAAGGCCCAAGGAATATTTAGGATAAAATGCAAAATAGGGGCATCTGGGTGGCTCAGTCAGTTAAATATCTGCCTTAGCTCAGATCATGATCTCAGGGTCCTGGGATAAATCCCCTCCCCCTGCCTCAGGCTCTCTGCTCAGCAAGGAGTCAGCTTCTTTCTCTTCTTCTGCCCCTCCTCCCTTATCATTCTCTATCCCTCTTTCAAATAAAAGAATAAGTAAATAAGCAAAATCAAGAGATATTGGAACAATGAAGAGATATTGGATATTTGCCAAAGATATTTGGCCAAATTCAACACTCTTTCATGATAAAAAAACAGTTAACAAATTAAGAATAGCAAATAATTTTCTTGACCTGATTAAAAGATATCTATGAAAATCCCACACATAACATCATATTTAATAGGGAAAGATGAAAAGATTTCCTCCTAAGAGCAGAAACAAGACAAAAATACCTGTTTTCACCATTTCTTTTCAGCATTGTATGTAATTTAATAGCCAGGGAAATTATGCAGATGACATTCTCTTGTATATAGAAAATCATAAGAAATGCACTAATGATCGATTCAAATAAATTAAAATAAATGAGTTTAGCAAACTGGTAGGATACATGTTCAGTATCAAAAAGTTAATTGTATTTTTATATGCTAATATTGAATGATCTGAAAATGAAGTTAAGAGAATTAGCCCATTTATAACAGCTAGAAAGAATAAAATACATAAGAATCACTTTTTTAAATTGCAAAATATTTACAATGAAAACTATAAAACATTATGCCAAGGAGTTTAAAAGATCTAAATAAATGGAAAGATATCCCATTGCCATAGATCAGAAGACTTAACATTGTTAATATTGTGCTACTCCCCAGTTAAATGTACATACTATTCAGTATAGTTCCCATCAAAATCACAACTGATTTTTATTTATTTGTCTGTTTGCTTAAAAAAGTAACAACAAGGGACGCCTGGGTGGCTCAGTTGGTTAAGCGGCTGCCTTCGGCTCAGGTCATGATCCCAGCGTCCTGGGATCGAGTCCCACATCGGGCTCCTTGCTCGGCGGGGAGCCTGCTTCTCCCTCTGCCTCTGTCTGCCACGCTGTCTGCCTGTGCTCGCTCTCTCTCTCTCTCTGACAAAAAAAAAAAAAAGTAACAACAACAAGATCAATGTGTGGGGGTCGCCTGGGTGGCTCAGTGGGTTAAAGCCTCTGCCTTCGGCTCAGGTCATGATTCCAGGGTCCTGGGATCGAGCCCCACATCGGTCTCTCTGCTCCACGGGGAACCTGCTTCCTCCTCTTTCTCTGCCTGCCTCTCTGCCTACTTGTGATCTCTGTCTGTCAAATAAGTAAATAAAATCTTAAAAAAAAAAAAAAATCAATGTGGGAAGCAAAGGCAAAAGAAAACAAATTAAATTTTTTTACTACTTATAGCTCACTGACAAGTCCTTGAAACAGAGTGACATTCCTCTAGGAACCCAGCTGCCTCGATATTAATACCTTGCTAAGGGCAAAAAGCAATTTTAGCTTAACATTATCCCGAACCTCCACGATCCTGTAAGTCTACTTTACCCACCTCCACTCCCCACAAGATATATGTCAGCAATCATCCCCAAGCATGTGGCCCAAAGATATACATCTGAAGGGTCTCATGACCAGCGTTTTAATAGATGGTAATAAATGACCTTTTCCTAACAAGAGCTAGCCCCCTAGAGGTCCTGGAAACCTTGCTTCCAAAATTCCTTAGAGACTTAGGCTATCCCTAACACCCTCCCAACTTGAAAGTATATAATCAGCCACGCCTCATGCCTCCAGTGCAGCTCTTTCTGCCCATGGGTCCTGTCTCTGTGCTTTAATAAAACTGCCATTTACATCCAAGACACCTCGGGAATTCTTTCTTAGCCATCAGTTCAGAACCCCGATGGTTTCCTATATCAAAGATGTTTCCTATAATGCTTATGGAAAGGTAAGGAATCCAAATTGCCAAAACAGTCTTAGAAAGAAAGAAAAAAAAGTTAGAGGTGTTACACGTCATGATTTTAAAAGCCAACTATAAACTATAATGATCAAAAGCGTGACACTAAAAGGATAGACATAGATGTAATGAAATTAAGAATCCAGAAATAAACTGACTTATTGAGTCACTTTGATTGAGTCAGTCGATTTCAACAATGTTGTTTAGACAACTCAGTGAGAGAGAAAAATAACCCGTTGAACAAATGGTACTAGGATAACATAATATCTACATTAAAATATTGAATTTGGATGCCTATTTGATACCATCTACAAAAAATCAGCTGAAGTGGATCATAGGTCTAAATGCAAGAACTAAGACCATAAAATTCCTAAAAGAAAATACTGGAATTGATCTTTGTAACTTTGGATTAGGCAATGGTTGTTTAGATGTGGCACCAAAAGTACAAACTGCAGGAAAAACCATCTATATTAGACTTCATCAGAATGAAAACTTTAGCGCTTCAAAGGAAAGTGAAAAGAAAGTGGAAAACCCACAGAATGGGGAAAAATATTTGCAAATCACATATCTGCGAAGGTACTTACAGAATATAAAGAACTCTTACAGCTCACTGATAAAAGTCAAATAGCTCAACCAAAAATAATTTGAATAGCATTTCTGTAAACATATACACATGGACAACAAGAAAGTGAAAAGATACCCATATCTTTAGTTACTAGAGATGCAAATCAAAACCACAAAGTGATGCCACTTCCCACCCATCAGAATGGCTAAAATCAAGACATTAGTAAGTGAAGGTAAAGATGTGGAGAAATTAGAACCTTCACACTTTGCTGATAAGAATATAAAATGGTGCAGCTAATTTGGAAAACATAGTTTAGTAGTTCTTTAAAATGCTAAACTTTGAGTAACCATACAGTACAGCAATTCTAGCTTTCAGTATATACTCCAAAGAAATGAAAGTATAAGTCCAAACAAAATCTTGTTTACCATTGCAATATTATTCATAAGAGCAAAAAAGTGGAAATAATCTAATTGTTCATCAACTAATAGATGGATAAATAAAATCTGTATTTACCCAAAGAGTTATTATTTGGCAATATAAAGAATGAAATATTGACACAAAATAAATTTGGGTCAGTCTTTAAAACATGGTTTTTGTTTTGTTGTTTTGTTTTGTTTTTAGCAGCAAATGGAACCTGTAAGAAGAACACATATTGTATAATGTCATTTATATGAAATGTCCATGTGGAAAAATTCATACATATGGAAAGTAGATTACTGGCTGCTTGTGCCTGGGGTGAAGGACAAGGAATAGATAAGGGAAATGACTGTTAATTTGTATGGGGTTTCTTTTCAGGGTGTTGAAAGTATTCTGAAATTAAATTGTGGTCATGGTTGCACAATTCTTTGAATGTACAAATAACCTCATATCATAAATTTTAAATTGGTTGATTTCATGATATGTGAAAGATATCTCAGTAAAGCTTTGAAAATAAAAAGCAAAATAGATTCATTTCCTGATTCATGTGGAATTTTATAGTCCAGGAAAAATGATTTAAAAAAAAGGTAAAAAATATTTTTGAAGGATTTCAAAGATAAAGCATCAGTCTGGATTTGACAGAATAAGTCCCTGCTATACATCTTCTGCCTGGGGAAAAAGCTTTTCAACCATCATATAAAAAGCAACTACCTAAATATAAAGAAGAGTGAATTGAAAGAGACAGACTCAAACTCTGATGGGAAGTTTACACTCACTCAAGAAGGCTGGGCATGTAACAAACCATTTCATCTCTCTGGCTCAGGGATCCAAACAAGTGAGGTCAGGAGTCATGAATGTCCAAGAAGGTGGGGGAATCCACAATGAGAGAAAGCCAAGATAATTTTTTTAGCCCTGTCTGCTTACACCTCTGATTTATCCTGCAAACATGCATGTACCCCCAAATCTCTAAGCAGCTCAAAGACAAATAATCTGAATACAGCTATGATCTATTACCCTGTAAATACTGGGCAGTACAGAAGCAGAAAGACTGGGGCGGTGTTGGGGATGGATGTGAACTCTTGTTTGGTAAAGAAGAGACAAGAGCCCTATAACTAAGTTCCTGTTGGAATTAAGCCCTGATTCAGGCTCTCTGCTCAGCAGGGAATCTGCATCTCCCTCTTCCTCTGCCTCTGCCCCCTACTTGTGCTTGGGTTCTCTCAGGTAAATAAATAAAATCTTTAAATTTTTTTCCAGTTTTACTAATATATAATTGACATATAACATGGTATAAGTTTAGAGTCTATAACAGGATGATTTGATACACATACATACTATGAAATGATTACCATAAAATGGTTGATTACCATAAAATGATTACCATAATTAACCAAATTGATTAATCATAATTAACCAAAATGATTACCATAAAAAGTTTGGTCAACACCTCCATTAACTCACATAATTACCTGTTGCATGTGTGTGTGATAAGAACATACAGCAACTTTCAAGTATGTAACATAGCATTATTAATTACAATCACCATGCTGTACACCAGAACTTACCCATCTTATAAGTGGAAGTTTGTGCCCCTTGATCAAATGACTCTTGAACTACATGTGTGCAGAGCAGACCTAGGCATTCCAACTAAAGATGAAAGATCTGATGTAAGACCAGAGTAGCAAAGAGAGTGCTGTTGAACCTCATCCAAGAAAAATATTTGCTAAAACAAACAAAACAAAACAATATTTGTCACAGAAAAGACACAGAATCCCGAATGCCCACTACCTAACTTTCACAGAGTTCAGGGATGCAATAAAAAATTTACCCAATAAACCAAGAACCAAGAAAATGAATTATACTTTCAAGAGAAAAGAAAATCAATTGAGTTTGATCAAGAGATGAATCAGATGTTGAAACTGATTTTAAAAATGTTAAAGTGGATATTGTATCTTCAGTGAAGTAAAACAAAATGTCTTTTCTATGCATAAAATTTTAGAATAACTGGAAGTGTCAGCAAAAATAAAAACAATGAAAAAAAAGCAAAGAGAAGTTCTAAAATTGAAAATACAATGTTAAAAAAAAAACAAAACACAAAACCTATAGGACTTAACAGCTTAATGGACATGACCGAGACAAAGGTAAGTGAGGCTAAAGTCAGAAGAAGCGAAATTATTTTGTATGAACAGTGAATAGAGCCCCAAGCCCTATTAAATAATATTGAATGTGAGAGGGAAAGAGATTTCAAGAACACTGAGAAATCCCATATATGTGATGATACATGAACATCAAGCAGAATAAACACAAAGTCATTCATGCTGAGGCACATCAGAATGAAACCAAGATAAAGAGAAAATATTGGAAAAAGAAAGAGGAAAATAACACATTACATATAGAGAAACAAGGTTATGACCAAAGACTGGTCTTTCATCAGATACCAAGGATGTCAGAGGATAGTGGAACATTTTAAAAATGATAGAGACAAACAACAACAGGGGGAAAAGGGTTATCTCAGATTCTATCTCCAGCAAAAAATATAATTCAAGTTGAAAGATGAAATATAGCATTTTTAGGAAAGGAAAAGTAGGAGAATTTGCAGCCAGAAGACTTGTGCTATGCAGAAGCCTAAATAATTTTTTTCAGGCTAATGGGAAATTATATCAAATGGAAATGCAGATATCCTCAGTAGAGAACACAAATGCATTGGAAATAGTATCTGGAGAAAAAACAAAAGATTGCATATTTTGGCCTTGTTCTTCTTAATTCCTTTATAAAACTGCTTAAAACTAAAATTATAAAATTGTCTTATGAGATTTGTGACATATTTAGATAAAATATATATGACTAAAACGTAAAGGATGAATGAGTATATGTGACTATAAACTTACTGGATATCTATATTTTACATGAAGTTTGACTTTATTTCTTGTAAGTAGAGTATGGAAGTCTAAACAGTTGAATTTTAATCCCCATGGCAAAAATTATAAAATCAACAGAAAAATTAAAAAGGAGTTCTACAACTCTCAAATGAAGTATAAAGATAGAAATAGGAGGAGTCAAAAACAGAGATGTAGAAAAGCAGAGCTTCAGAAACCATAAAGCAACAATTGACAAAATTAAAAAGAAACAAAAATGGACAATACAACAACCATCACTGATATTTAAGCATTTTCCTCAGCAACTGAGAAAACAACTGGACAAAAAAAAAATGAGCAAAGACACAGATCTTAAGAACAGTATGAACCCCTTGACTTAACTGATACATATAGAACACTACCTCAAAAATGGCAGAGTACCCTGTTTTTCAGATGCATATTGTATGTTTAAAAAGGTAGACTGTAATCTTCACTTTTAAAAAGACTAAATCAGTTTTTATATATTTAAATAATACAGAATATATGTTCTCTAAGCACAATAGAATTTCATTAGAAATCTACAAATAAGATAACCAATACACATTCAAATACTTGAAATTTAACAGAGACATAATTTTTTTTTTCTTTTTAAAATTTTTATTTATTTATTTGTCAGATAGAGAGAGGGCGCAGGAGCGAGCACAGGCAGAGGCAGAGGGAGAAGCAGGCTCACCGCTGAGCAAGGAGCCCGATGTGGGACTCGATCCCAGGACGCTGGGATCATGACCTGAGCCGAAGGCAGCTGCTTAATCAACTGAGCCACCCAGGCGTCCCCAGAGACATAAATTTTAATTGGCTAAAAGAAATTACAAAATATTTTGAATGAACCAAATGACCTCTAAATTAACATACTTATAGTGTAGTAAACTTAAATTATTTAACTATTTAGTTTTTACAATTAATTACCTCCACTACCACACAGAGAATCTGTTCTCTTTTCATCAGTTGTCCTTCACCTGGACCTTGCTTTCTCACACACAAGCATATTCACAATGAAATCATTGTATAAGTAAACAGTTTACTCATCTGGTCAGACCGTATGACCTGTATTTATGGTATATGTCTCTTTGATATGAGCCTGAAGGTGAAGCATACAGTCATACTAAAGGGGGGGAAAGAAGAGTTTCCATCCAAACATTCAGACTGAGAAGCATGAAGTCACCAGCTAGATGGTGCATTGATTGGTTTCCATCTTGAACAGGCTCTGATGACTGAGAAGAGAAAAAAAGGGAAACAAAAGAGGTGGAGGGAGAGCTGTGCCAAAAAAGAAACAAAAAAAGAAGAAGAAGAAAAAATGGCGTGATAAACCAAAAGAGGGGAGGAGACTCTTCTCCATGTGGTAGGTTTGTTTTTTCCCTTAACAATGTGGACACTATAGTTGCTTTCACAAAGGATGTTCAAAGACTAGTTTGTACAGATGAAATTCTCAACTTTGTAATACCAACACTTTCTACTCTCTAGAATCATCTTTGTCGTGGTTTTTCTATTGACTGGAATTCTGTCATCCTGGGACCTTCAAACTGAGATGGAAACTGTTTTTTGTTTGTTGCTTCTTTCCCACCGTCTGCCCCCTCCACCTCTCTCCTTCTTCTGGTGTGGTCTTGATTCGCACTACAGCCTCAGTAGATGCCGTCTACTCCAGTAAACCATGCAGTATCATGGATGACAAAATCTTTGATGGCCAGCTTTCCCGCCCCTCTCTTCTTACCATTGCACTCCTCTCCCTCTCCCCCATCACTTCTTGCTCACTGTCTGTCCCTTTCTCATAGTTGCTTCAGATCTTAGGTCTTATGGGCACTTTCAGCACATAATAAATGTTTTATGTAAGAAGACAGGGCAGGTGGACTTTTTATAAGAGGAAAAAAAATACTTAGAAAAAGTCCAGAGTATTTTTGGAAAAGAAATATTTTTATGTTAAGACAATTTTTTGTAAAGATTTCTTTATTTATTTTAGGGGTGGTGGGGGAGAGGCAGAGGAAGAAGGAGAGAATCTCAAGCAGACTCTGTTTAGTGTGAGCCCCTCACAGGACTCAATATCAGGACCCTGAGGTCATGACCTGAGCTGAAATCAAGAGTCTGTCACTAAACCGACTCAGTCACTACATTTTAAAATTCTAAAAATGGCCAGCAGGCATAGAGAGCTTTATGTGATCCATACTAAATGAATCACATAAATCACATACTTCCTAAAGTAACCAAACTTTAGGAAGACACAGGAAGCATCTGAGGTAGTTTTTCCTTTCCCTTCAGCTTCAAGAAAAGTGATTAGAATCCTAGGTGGAAAAGGTCAGTTCTGTGGATGGACAACAGGATTGTTCTGCAACCAGAGAGGAAAATCTCAGTGCTTTTGGGTTAGAAGCAGAGCATTGCATCTTTTGGGGTCTGTTTCTCTCTCCCACAGGAGAGAAATGAAGAAATGAAGAAATGTCCTCTGATCTCGAGAAGCACTCGCAAAACCAAATGGTATTGAAGAAGCATTAAAACTAACAGCTGCGTTTGATGTCACTATTAGCAACATTTGTTCACAGCTCTAAAACTTCCAATGGTCACTTCATGGAGAGCAATTGACCAGTCCTTGCAAAGCTGACATAAAAGGCTCCAAAGTTTCTCTCTGTCTAAAATGAATGGGAACAGGAAGATTTTTCAGTTCTGAAGGTGAATTACATAGGTAGAATATCATTAATAATTTTTGCCCTCTTCATAATTCCTTACTCTCACAAGAGATTAGGAGAAAGATTGTTTTTTCTTAAATAATGAATCTTATTACTCGTTTAAAAAATTTTAATATGGCTTTATATTCCTAAAAAAAAAAAGAAGGAAGAGGAGGACGGGTAGGAGGAGAAAGAGAAGAAGTTGTAGTAGGGGTTTGAATATATACTTCCAGAAAATCAGCATTTTATTTTAGTGGCAGTTACAAAGGCCATTAAAAGGAGACAATACACTGTAATAAAAGTGATTCAGTTACTAGTAATCATGGAATGATGGAAAAAGAATAATTTAAAATAAAGATCTGTAATTAAATCATGTTTTCAATTTTTTATTAGCTATAGGTAATTATAATTATACCAACTTCTCATGGTTATTGTGAGAATTAAGTGAAATGTGTGTTGTGCCTTGCACTTTTATGTAGTAGTCAAAAAGTATAATTTCACTCCCCCTTCCGGTCAGATTACTATAACTGTATATCTGTAAATGGTGGGGATAATTATGGTTGCCTTATTCAACAATGATACAAGGAAAAATTATTTATGCTCAATATGATTAGAGCACAGGAAATAAGAAATAATTGTAAAAAAGAGTGCAGATCATATAATTGCTTGTAGACTATAATAATTACTTTATATTTACTCTAAACGTGATTAGGAAGCTACTGGAAGATTTGGAGCAGAAAAGTCATATCATCTGACACATATTTTTTAATGGTTATATTGGCTGATCTTTATAGAATACACTCTACAAGTTGTTCAGGAGGGATCAGTTGATTTCATCCAAGGAAATGATGATGCTGACTAGAGTGAATTCTGGGCAAGCAGGATTTGCAGTAGGACTTAGAATATATTTTGATTATAGAGTCACTAGGATTTACAAATTAGAATTTTGGTTCTGCCCCTGAGCTGATGAGTGAATGTTAATGATATTTATTGATTGAAGCAGTACTGAAGATGGGAGTCCATTTTAGATGGTGAAAACACAGAATTAAATCTTTGTTATATTGAGTTTAAAACATGATTATTTTCCAAGTGAATTTGTCACACCAGCTATTGGCTATATCTGCAGTTTAAGAGTGAGGTCAGGGATGGTTTTGTGCATTTGGGATTCATTAGTGCTGAGATAATATTTAAAGCAATGATACCACATAAAGTCTCCTGTAGAATAAGCATAAATGGATGACAGAGAGGCTCATAGACCTAACCTTAAGGCTCTCTAAACAACTGTCATTTAGAAAAATGTGCAAAAGCTGTCACTGCAACTTCTTTTTATGAAAAACAAAACAACCACCTTTCATTGAGCATAAGAAGTTGCATCCAGCATGATAGGGAGAAACCAGGAAAGTGTTTTGACTTGAAAATTTAGTAAACAAGTATTTGTAGAAGGAGAGAGTAAAAATTTTGCTGAATATTCAAATTAGATGAGGACTATAAATTAGTTGACTACAAATTAATTGTATAGAAGTACTTGATAACCTAAATTAGAGTGCTTTCAAAGAGTAATGGGAATAAAATAAATGTATCAATGAATTTACTAAATTTTGTGTGGGATTTACACCAGTGTTAGTTCTAGAGCAACCCCGACTTACCTTAATCAGTACAGCCTGTTTTCCTAGTCAAAATAAATGGCTCCAGGAAGGGAAGCAAGCCATATCAGGGTAACAAACAAGTAAGGTGACATTTATTCTGGTTTCTATGAAAGAATGTCAGTGTCATGCTATGATCATTTCAGAGCCTCAATCATTTGTTCAAATTTTATTGTTTTAATTTTAATTCCAATATAACGTGCAGTGTTTATTAGCTTCAAGTGTACATTATAGTGATTCAACAATTCTATACATTATTCAGTGTTCATCATAAATGTACTCTTGAATTCCTATCACCTATTTCACACATTGCCTCCACCCACCTCCTC
This sequence comes from Taxidea taxus jeffersonii, assembly GCA_003697995.1. Lineage (NCBI taxonomy): Eukaryota > Metazoa > Chordata > Mammalia > Carnivora > Mustelidae > Taxidea > Taxidea taxus. The sequence continues at coordinate 93,796 of ML105806.1, forward strand.
TCTAGTAACCATCAACTTGGCTGCGATTATTTTTATATCATAAGGGTGTGGAAATCACCATTTAGTTTGGGTATGGTGTATAGTGAGGGGCGGGTGGATAAGGAGGTACCAAAAATATTATAAAGAGCATGTCTAGGGGCACCTGGGTGGCTCAGGGGGTTAAAGAGCATGTCTATCCTAGGAAGGCTGACGTGAAAGACAAAGAGATTCTTGCCCCTTGTTGGTATCACTTTAACTACTAGATGAAGATGTATCCAATGATAATCCTGTGTCTAAAATTTCATTTCTGAGTGTCAAAAAATCTTTTCTTTGTTTAGTCCATTCAAATTTGCCTTGTGTATCCTTGGAGACATAAAAGAAAAAAAAATTCTCAACTATTACAAGCATCTTGTACTTTCTAATTAATTTTTTTGAGTGTTTTGACACACAATGCTCTATTAGTTTCAAGTGTGCAGCATAGTGATTCAACCTCTGTATAATATGCTATGCTCACCACACAACACTAATTAATACAGTATCATTGACTATATCCCTTATATTGTGCCTTTTATTCCTATGACTTATTCATCCCATAACTGGAAGCCCCATTCCCCTTTACCTATTTTGCCCATTCCCCCACTCTCCTCCCCTCTGGCAACCATCAGTTCCCTGTATTTATAGGTCTGATTCTATCTTGTTCTGTGTATTACTGAATCAAGCATATATTGATATATATTTTTATTATTTTACTAGAGGGTAATAATACATTTTTCCATAGAAATAAATGCCACACGTGAGTTGGCTAGCAGAAACCTTAAACATCACACCATGTAAAATTAATTCTAACCTCTTCTGAGGTCTTAAAATGTGAAAAATGTATGTCCTAAAGTCAATCAAATATGATATGTAGTTAACACTTATCATATACTGTATATTTAAATCATAACATCATTTAAAGAGATCTATTTTTATCCTCACTTAATAGATAAGATTATTTCCCTAAGCTTATATAACTTATAAACAGTAAAGGTAATCAATGATTCTATGAGTTGTGGAGACCATTTTGTGTATCTTCCTTCTTAGCCAACTAGTAAGGAAATGGAGAAGGAGTATTTAAAAGGCAGCAAGGAGAACCAAGAGACTGCTTAAATTAACTTAGGCAAATGTGCTTCTTTCGAAATATACAACTACCAAATGATATAGGTAAGCTTCAAATACACCCTACTATAAAAGGTATTGATGTAAACTGGGGAATACAGTATCAGAGGCCAAATTTTGAAAGAGCATAGACCAGGTGTGCAAGTTTTATTAGCAGAACATGCATAGAAAAATCAGGAGCAAAAGGCAGACATAGCAAATTTAGAGACCCTTAAAGTGTGAAAGCAAATGAATACTGAGATAGTTGACCAGTTAGGAACCTTTGGTATGCAAAGATATTTTGTTTAATTTTTAAACAGATCAGTGGTTAAAAAACTGGATGATGTCTGCTTCCATTGGGTTGAGAAAGATGTTAAAGGACCTTCACACTTGTGGTAATAACTAGAAAAAGTCAATGAACTAAAATTTATATGGGAAAGGAAAATACTCAAGCATTTTAAGGATTTTGAATACAAGATCTGAGTTGACATTGATACATGGATACCTCAAACATCATAGTTATTCAGTTTTAGTGGGGACAGATGGAGATAAGAATAAAAGTGAATTTGTGACTCCACGCAATTGCCAGTTTCTCATTTCCCTGTTGTATAAGTCTACAATTGAGAGTGATATAATTGGCTGTTGGTGGAACCCCTATGTAGGGACTTTGACCAGTAGAGTCATCTACCTCGTCATCTTTCATCATCCCAAAATATTCCCTTTGTCCTTTGGAGTCAATGTTCTTACCCCTGCACAAAGCAACCAGAAATAAAAAATGTTCCAAATGGTGAGATAATTCTAGAATTACATAATGTTGCAATCATAATACTGAGTTTTTGCATATATCCCCCCCCCCAGCTTTCCCTCATGTTAACATCTTAAATAGTCATAGAACAATGTTCAAAACCAGGAGATTAACTTTGGTATAACACTACTACGTAAACAACAAAATTTATTGGAAATTCAATAATTTTTCCACGAGTGTCTCCTTTTTATTCCAGGAGCAAATTTCCAATCTCACTTTGCATCTAGTCATCATGCCTCATGGGAGAAATCTTTGAGGCATAGGTCTTTGAGACAAGCATTCTGCTTCTGCTCAAACTTCTGCACACTAATTTTAGCAACCCACGGTAAATCTAGCATGGCAATAATTGCTGTGTGTTCTGATGATAATTTTCTGTTTTCTTTATTGTTTCTCTGCATTCAAAGTTTCAGTGAGAACAATGTATATTTCAATTTCATTATCTTTACCAAACTAAGAAATACCTCATTTTATATACTTACATAATTTCTCATTTAACTTTATAATGCATGCAGGTGATCAGAGTATAAAACTCGAATGAATTCAAAGCTCTAAATTCAGAACAGCTCAACCTTTTGCAAATAGGTGAGCAGAATAATCTGCCATGTTGTTGTCAATACTGTCAATCTTCCATGCCTCCAAAAGAGGTGGGGATTGATGTCTTGCAAGCCCTAATTTTTGCTAATCACTTATAAAAATAAAAACGTTTCCCACTCGCTGAATGTATATTAAATGCCAAACACTGAATGTGCCTTAAGTACACTTTTCCATTTTACTCTCATAAGTAACAACTGTGTGTAAAAAATATAGGGTGTATACATAAGGATTGTAACACATCTTTCCAGTAAAATTTAGTAATTATGAAAATGACTCACAGATTGCAATACTGCAATGCCATTTTGATTCTAATCACCTAGATTTAGCACAGAGTACACAAGTTAGGTGAGTCCCCAACAGACTGTCCTCACTTCAGATGCCTGAGAGTCCCCAGGACACCCACATTGACAAACTGTTTATAATAATTGGTTCCCACAACCTATCCAGATTTAATAATTTGCTAGAATACCTCATAGCACTCAGAAAAGTGCTAATATACTCACAATTACAGTTATATTTTTAAGGATATAAATCAGGACGAGCCAAATGGAGAGACACATGGGAAAGGTCTGGGATGGTTCAGAAGTCTGAATTTCTCACTCTTGCTCCATCAAATCAGTACGAGTTACCCTCTCAGCCATTGTCGTGTTTACTAACCAGGGAGTTCACCCAAGCTTTAATGTCCAGAGCTTTGATTGAAGTTTCATTATGTTTATATGATTCCTTAAATCACTGGTCATACAACTGAACCCAATCTCCAGGCCTCCCCTTCTCCCTGGAGAAGTTTAGGTTTATATTACCTGGCTCACAGGTGTTTGGTCTTCTGACCTGTCACCATTGTGAGTGAATTCATTAGCATAAACTCAGATGTGGTGGACCAGTCCACCATATGTCTCCCTGATGACATGATACTTCTATCACTCAGTTTATATCATGTTTGCTTCCCTATTATAAGCTTTATGGGTGTCTCAAGCTTTCACTATGATTTTTTTGGTAGTGTAGAGGAAGCAGCCTCAAAATAGCTTAAGAAATTGTACTTGTAGACGATTAGTGAATCATTTTTGCCTATGTTTTTTTTCTGTAACCTGCAATTATATTTTTAACTGTAAATTTGTTGATATGGTGATAGGAAAGAAGTGAAAGAAGAGCCAATTATTTATCAAACATTTTCTGTAGTCTCTCCTAATTTTCCACATAAAATAACTTCACCATAATGGGAGCGAATATTACAGTGTGGAAATCGTAGCAAATCCCAGATCTGTTTATGTCAATAAAGTCCTAAACCTGGCTTTTCTTAAATAATTTGCTATTTACTCCACTAATCCAAAAACTTTATGTTTAACATTACACTTTAAATCTCAGCTACTGCCTCTACCTTACTGATTTTCTGTAACTGATGCTTTCTGCTGTATTAAAATATAGTCAGCTAATTGAATAATAGTGTGAAATTAATTTAGTGTTTCTTTTTTTAGCTCAGCTTCTACATTTTTTTTCTATCTTTAATTTTCTGCTTGTTTTTGTTTTGTTTGCAGTGAGTATTATAGCTTTGAAGCCAGTAGATAAAACTGGAATGGACTTGATAAGTGGAAATTATTTTATGCAAGTCCTAAATTATTAAATAACTATCATTAGCTAGAGTATATTCCCCAAAGCATGTGTACATTCATTTATCCATTTATCTATTCATTAAACACATCTTGAATAAAAAAAAAGACTTCTATCACTCAGAAATTTCCAAGGATGTAGGGGTTATCTCCCAAGGAACTTGGAAAAAAGACCAGGTTCTTTAATATGCAACAAGATTAACAGACATTCGCATCTGAGAGAGGGATCTGAAAAGCAGTCTTACAAAATAAAGTTGAGGTGGATTACCATGAAGATCAGGAGCTACTACTAAACAGATAATTTACCAACACACATTGCGGGTAGAAGGGGAAGGAAGTAGGGGAGCCATAAGAATTACAGATCATCTTTAGATGAAGGAATTATGAACAAGACTGAGCTAGTGTTCTAGAATATAAATGCCATAATTTTCTCCTTACCTGAAAATTACATAGACCAAAAAGAAAATCTAGTCTTTCTGATGGCATGAAAAGAAATGTTTCTCTAACTCACCAACACCCAAAGGTTTTGACAAAATTTTAAGTAGCTTTAGAAAAAATGAAAAAAGTGATAAAGTAATTCAATTAAAAAAAAAAAAGAAGAGGAAGAAAAAGGTTGCAAAGAATGTGGTGTCTCTTTTGATTGGCAAGGGGCCCCCAAATGTGGGGCTATGATCAAGTGAAATCCAGTAGCACAGATGGGGAAAGGATCCAGCCACCACAAAACAAAGGAGATAGAAGTTGATAGAATGCACCACAAGGAAGCAGAGGGCAGGACTGCAGAGGAGAGGCTGTCTGCCAGGAGGCAGTGGGTTGGGGCTGTTTTTAAAGGAGGAAGGTGAGGAGATATGGTGACTTATGGAATCTTCCCTTTTATGGTAACTGTGTCAGGTTGTAAGTAGCCATTGGTTAGTTATGGCTTGTGGATATTCTGAGGTGGGTCACCTGCTGGGCCCGTCTGTATGCAGCCAGATGATCTTGCTGTGGAAGCTTTCAACATTGCCTTGCTCAAGCCCGTTTGCCTAAAAGCAGCCTCTACAAAGAGGACTCAAAATAGAGGTTGATATTGAAAGTGTATAAAGCTAAAAAATAAAAAAGACTTTGTTACATGATACCAGAATGAAAACCTGACCTTGGATATAAACATTTTACCTTTTGAAAAAACAGCAGCCATTAATAAACATCAAGGAAAATATTTTATATCAGCAAATTAGTCAGCCTCCAAGCAAGAAAATATATATTATGCTGTTCGACCTATCTGTCTGTGCAAAGATTGAGGGGAACCAGAAAAAGTCTGTAAACTTGAACTTAGATCAGTAAAAATGATCCAATTTGAAGAAGAAAGAGAAAATAGATTAAAAAAATAAACAGAGCTTCAAAGGACTGTGGGGCAATATGAAAATGTCATATGAGTAATCCATAAATACAAGTTTGTTGTGAAAAATTCAAACCTACTGCAATATATGTAATAAAATGTTATGCTCTCTCCTCATATTATCCTCCCAAAGGTTACTAGTGTTTGCATTTAATAATATATAGCTTTTGGTGTTTTTCTGTGCACTTACCTAAATGTGAATATGTTAAAGGGTTTGTTTTATACATAATGGGATTATACTAAAGTAAGCAGTGCCTATTTTTAAGGATAGGTTAAATTTGTGAGTGATTATTCCAAGTATATTGAATAAAATGAGACAAAGGGGGAAAAAATAACAGAAGGATCTGTGGGAGAGGAAAAATTTTCCCTCTATCCATCTAGGTTTTGGGTTGAGACACCCTCTATAATGAAAAGATTAACAGGAGAAAAGCAAACAGTAGTTTAATAACAGTATAACTCCAGTATACATGGGAAATATCCAGGAAAACTGAGTAACTCCCTGAAATGGCTATAATAAAAAGATTAACAGGAGAAAAGCAAACAGTAGTTTAATAACAGTATAACTCCTATATACATGGGAAATATCCAGGAAAACTGAGTAACTCCCTGAGATGGCCTGAGCCATCACCTTATACACCGCCTCCAGCTAAAGACAAAAGAAGATGGGGTTGGAGGACCATCATGGGAGCTTACTAGGAAAAACACAGTAAAGAAGGGTAAGATTGTGTGTGTATGTGTGCATGTACGTTTTAACATTTATTTGTTTATTTTAGAGAGAGAGAGCACGTGAGAGTGAGGATAGGGGCAAAGGAGGAGCGAATCTCTGCAGATCAGGGAGCCCGAGGCAGGGCTAGATCCCAGGACGCTGAGATCATGATCTGAGCCAGGACCAGGAGTCAGACCTTTAAGGGACTGAGCCACCCAGGCTGTGCAGCTTTGTCTTCGCCTTCTCCGTTGGTAAGGATTTCTAGAGATTTTAAAGATATCCTTCCCTACCTTGGACTAGGAGGGAGACACCCTTACAAATGGAAATTTCCTTTATAAATGTAGGTCTTTTACAAAAGGGTAACTTCTACTTACTTACCAGAGCTTTTTCCCTGTTGTTTCCTGAAAAAACAAAACAAACAAACAAACAAAAAACCCACAAGACAAAACAAAACAAATCATCCTAAAATAATCCTTTTTTCTTCAAGTATGGAGGTCTCATAGATATGGCACCTAAGAAGTGGCCAAGCAGGCAGCTTTTATACTTTTTAGACAAAGTAACATAAATCTGTGAGGAATTGATAAGACAAAGAACATTTATGTTTGGGAGCTTCAATTTGTAAGACATCCTACACAGAATTTGAGCTGGGGTAGTAAATTAGTAAAAGTAACAAAGTTTGTTTCCATAGGCTTCTTTAGCCCTGAATTCCCATCTCTGGTGATAAGGATGGCTTCTCTTAGTCTCCAGATGGATGGGGAGCACCATTCACAGGGGAGATTTATTTCCTGCGTTCACGGAGACAAGGGGTCAAGATGTCCTTCTTGCACTGCTGCTTTTTGTGTAACTTTAAATCAAAATAATCAATATACCAGTGTGGCATAACTTGGGAACAGGCTTCCCTGAGCCCCACCAGATATCACAAATGATGGCTTTTGTTTCTGTAATACCATTTTAAAAACTGTATATTTAATCTACCCTGTGGGCATGATAACACAGTAACAATATAGATTTTAATAGCAAAGGGTTTTAAGTATATTGTAGCAAGTGACAAAGATAATACAATTTAGTAATGAGTTTGATGTCCTTTAGTTAGGGGAAACGATCCATGGATGGGAGGAGTAGAGCACCTCAAAAGCAGGGGAGCAGCCTGGAGAGATTTAGGGCAAGATCTGGGGTTTATAGAACATTAGAAGCATAGGACATTATTGGTTAAGATGTTGGGGTTTCCTGGTAAGTCCAGCAGGGTCCTGTTTGTTTTTTTGTTTGTTTTGTTTTGTTCTGTTTTCAGTTTTTTGTTTTTTTCCTTTTTTTGTTGTTGTTGTTGTATTAAGATTTTATTTATTTATTTGAGAGAGAGAGAGCAGGGAGAGAGAGCACAAGGGGTTGGGAAGAGCAGAGGGAGAGAGAGAAGTAGGCTTCCCACTGAGTAGGAGCTGGAGTGGGGGCTCTGTGGGTCCCAGGACCCTGGATTCAGGACCTGACCCAGAGGGGGAGGCTTAAGACTTGAGCTACCCAGGCGCCCCAGCAGGTCCTGTTTTATGGGGCAAGATGAGCTTGCTAAAGCTGAGTTGGAAGATTGTGATGGGTTCTATGTTAGGTTTCCTAGATGGTGAGGTGTTTCCCATTAAGTGAAGGGTGACTTAAGTTTAGATTTGTGATATAGGCCCTACCACTGGGCACTCTCCATTTTGTGGGTTCTGATATACAAATTTCCTTTATCAATTGAAAAAGATGTTTCAATATACTATGAGAGCTTCTACTGTCTATAAATATCAGGAAATTTTTAGGCTCCTCACATTGTCATCATAAATTAATAATTATCAAAGCAGAAAGCTGTGATCTGAAAATATCATACCTAAATGACTTAGGAATCTGGCGTTTGTGTAGCCATCAAATTCTTGCCTGTGTTAATTGCTTTTTGAAATGCATCAGATGCTCATGTCATTGTTAAAGAAACGTTTAGTTCTAAATTTTCCAGTTTTTATTACATAGCTTTGAAAAGTTGAATTCTTATTAGAGAAATTGACTGAATAAACTCATAGACTAACAAGCTAATGGCCTTGCATCAGAATGAAAGAGGTTTGTCACAGATAGTCATCAAAAATTTGATGAAATTTTGAAACCAAATGTCTTGATTCACTACCATTCTCAAAAGAAATATAAAGATTAAAGAATCAGTCCAGTAAGCCAATTGACATAATTCAATTATTTTTCTAGAGTGTGATTGAATTTGGGGTGGTATTTTCTTTTTTTTTAAGATTTTATTTATTTATTTGTTAGAGAGAGAGAGAGCGCACGAGTACAGGCAGACAGAGTGGCAGGCAGAGGCAGAGGGAGAAGCAGGCTCCCTGCCAAGCAAGGAGCCCGATGTGGGACTCGATCCCAGGACGCTGGGATCATGACCTGAGCCGAAGGCAGCTGCTTAACCCACTGAGCCACCCAGGCGTCCCTGGGGTGGTATTTTCTTAAAAAAAAATACCTGAGTGGGTGCCTGGGTGGCTCAGTGGGTTAAGCCTCTGCCTTCAGCTCAGGTCATGGTCTCAGGGTCCTGGGATGGAAGCCCACATCAGACTCTCTGCTCAGCAGGGACCCTGCTCCTCCCCCCCACCTCCTGCTGCTCTGCCTACTTGTGATCTCTCTCTCTGTCAAATAAATGTATAAAATCTTAAAAAAAAAAAACCTGAGTAATATCCCTATTGAGTTGACAGTAAAACTCCTTCATATTTTAAAAACAAAACAAAGGTTTTGTATGTCTAAGGTTAAACAAATCCCAAAGTAATAAAAGATCTTATATCTGTGCCAGCAGTTTATATCATCTACATGTTAAGAAATCCTTTCCCAGAATATTTAATGTAAAACACGAGTGTAAATGCAGCTGGGCTTTATTCGTGTAATTAGCATGAGAAGAGCAGTAAAGATCAGTATTCACAGAGAACACCTGCTTTTTTCACTCCATAAAAATTAGCATTTTGTGAATCATGGCTAGTTAAAGTAGTGGTATGAGACACTACCATACAAAATCTAAAAAAAATCTTTGGAAATTCATGCCTCATTTATTTAGTGCATATCCCTTAAAATTCACTTTTTCTTACTGAGTTATAGAACATTTGGTTCCTTTTGCACAACTTTTCATCGTGTGGTGTTCTCATTGTACCATTTCCAGTGAATGAATATTGAATAGCAGTTGCAAAGCTATTCTGAGGAAGTTCCAGTTTTGAACAGACAATGATATCCCTAGAAAAATGAGCTATTACAATCTCAGAGTGAATTGAAATGGCAATATCTTCCACATTTATATGTATTTAGAGAATCTTTATAATGTCATGTTACTTGTGGAGTGCTTAGGTGGTGTGAGAAATGATTATAAAGCAAAAAAGTTAGGAGACATGATAAAAAAAAATCTGTAGCTTATTAAAAAGAAGTCCATTGCTTTTGGAATAAATGTAGAAATCACTTTAAAATTCCTTGTAGTGACTTTAAACTCATTATATCTGTTTATGAAGTGAACAATTTTAAATTATTATCTGCAATGAGATTTATGAAATGATGCACTAATTCAATACCTGTGTATAAATATATGGGCAGAAAAACAAGTTTGCTCTTTTTTGAAAAAAATCTATAGAAATATGATCATATGGATATATGAAAATGTATCTTGGTTATAAACTTTCATCTATGCTGTCAGGAAGCAAGAATGCTTTGTCTCCTTCTTGGGGAGCAAGAACTCCTGTCCCCTTCTAGACCCTTCTAGCTAAATTAAAGATCAAAATGACATGAGACAGATCAACAGGAGGAAATCAAATTTAATAGGTGTATACATGGGGAATCCACATAGACATGGAAATTCCAAAGACAGGCAAAATGAGGTATACATGTCATTCTATACCAAGGGCAGGGGATAAAGGTCTGGGACTTCAGGGAAAAAGAGTGCACTTCACAGGACAGTAAGAACAGTAGATGTAATTAGATGTTCCCATCCTGCCATACAGATGGGTCACTCAGATAACATTTATCTCTGATAAATAATTCTTATTCTGGGAATTACTCCCAATTTAGATTCTTCAACGTAGATAAGAGAGGGGCAGAAGATTTTCTTGAACCCTATGGTCTCAAGTGCTTTCTTAAAGCTCAAAATAATCTACATGCTAAAGTGGCACATTCTGAGATTCCTGACCTGAATCCCTTCAATGCTATCACTTATTATTATTACTATAGGAAAATGTTTAAAGCAATAAGTAAGCATATATTATCTATTTTTAAAATACCTGCAAAATTGTGGTCTTAGTTGCCACTTTGCCAAATTTGATTATCTGTTTGTTGTGTGAATTTATGGAGGCTTATCTGGGGAAAAATCAGCAACAAATTTCAAAAGTAGCATGGCAGCAAGTAATGTTTATAACATGTCTGATATGCTCAAGTTAATTAAGTAAAATAATAGGCCAAGAGCCTTAGACAGGTTATACACAATAATAAATTACTCAAATATTAATAGTGTAACTGAAGTTCAGAGTAAGTCAAGATAACTGTAGGTTTGAAAATTGTCAATGCATTAAACTGAAGTTCCTTGAGAGAAGTTTGATAATTCAAAGACTAATGTTTATTTGGGGGGAGCAGAGTTTTATAGGCCACAAAACCTCATAAGTCTAAATGGAGAATTGGACATCTGTATCTACTTGCAGGAAGATGTAGAATCTTTTTGACTATCATAGAAAATTCATATGAAGTTAAGTTGTGGGTATTGTATACCACTACAATTTCATTATTTCAGCCTTTTTGGGGAAACCTTCAAAATTAGTATTAATTTGACAATAGAAATAGATAGAAAGCTGGAGAACATGGATATACAAATTAGTACATATTGCCAAACAAATTTTAGATTTTATTCTAGAACTTCTCCACCTTAATTCTTGTTGACCTGTTTAGTGTTTTATTGACTTACTTGTCTGAGTTCCCATAATACTGTGTTACCAATCTTATCATTTTTGCTGTTACTTTCAAGTCTATTCTCATTTTCAAAATTAAATTGAAACTCATTGGTGTCATAGTTGTGGATTAAAGAGGGGGGCGGGGAAGATGACAGAAAAGCATGGTGGAAAGAGCGGCATAAAAGAAGACAAAATACCCAGGTTTAATTAAGTCCCAGGTTTGCCTTTTCCTATCAATGGTGTCAGAAAATTTACTTCACATCTTTGAGCTTCCTTTTGCTTCTTTGTAAAATGGATTTACATCACTGATTTTCAAGTGGTTTATTAAGAATACCTACATTTAAAAAGAAATACTTCCAAGACAAATCCTTAGACAGGGTGGCCTCATAAGGAGATTGTGGACTCTGTTTCCTCCTTTGCATTTTCAATTGCTCCAACTTAAAGAAGCAGAATTTTAATATATCAAGGTCCTGCAAATGCTGGTAAAAAAAAAAGACAACTTAAAAATGATTAGGAAGCATTAATAACATTTTTACTTGCCCTTGCCACCAGGCTCCCTGGTTTGCTGTAGGCTTGAAGACCAGCCTACATTTCCAGGCTGTGATGCAGCTCCCAATATCTGCAGGGAGCAAAGCAGGGCTTAGTATCAAAGAATTGTGTTTATATGCACCTGAATGATTCAGGCGAGGCAACTGTTTTTGTTCTGCCTAACTCAGAACACACTCAGGTGTACAGATGTTTCCTGGTTACTCTCTATTGCCTTTAAATATATATATTTTTAATTTGTAATTTTTATTCAGGTTTTTTAATTGTTCCTAATGGAATGGTTCATCTGACATAAGCTACTCCATCATAGTCAGAAGCAGAAGGTTGCCATCTTCCAAATGTGGGATTTTATTTTATTTTGTTATACTTTTTAAGATTTTATTTATTAATGAGAGAGTGAGTGCATGCACATGAACAGAGGGGAGGCATGGAGGGAAAGGGAGAAGCAGGGACCCTGATGTGGGACTGGATCCCCAGACACTGGGAACATGACCTAAGCCCAAGGCCAACGCTTAAGCCACTGAACCATCCAGGTGCCCAAAATGCAGGATTTTATTTTATTTTTTTAATATTTTATTTATTTATTTATCAGATAGAGCTCACAAGTAAGCAGAGAGGCAGGCAGAGAGAGAGAGACAGAAGCAGACTCCCTGCTGAGCAGAGAGCCCAATGCGATGTGGGGCTCAATCCCAGGACCTAGGATCATGACCTGAGCCAAAGGCAGAGGCTTTAACCCACTGAGCCACCCAGTGCCCCAAAATGCAGGATTTTAAAATGAAAACATAATATCAGGAGTTTTAAGATGCTATGCTATAATGTCTATTTTGTATTTGAGTAAGTGTTAATGAAATATCCTTTTTCTCTTATTTTTCACTAAACTTTTTTTTTTAATGTGTGGCAAGTGGAGAGATCATTGTTTTTTGTTTGTTTGTTTTTTGTTTTTTTTTTTTGAAACCTGGGAAATAATTTTTGAATTGTTGTAACAGACCAATCCTATGATAGCTACCTTTGGTATTTCTACCAAAGACTACTCATATTGTATATGTCTAATAAAGTCACATATGTGTTATTTTTTAGTTCTGTGTAATCGGGTCACTGTTTTAATTAGCATTATTAACAAAGTTTTTCTGATCTGATAAAGTTAAAATTGTGATCATGTAAGGGCCTATTTAGCCAAAACGGCTCCATTTCGGTTGAATAGCCATTGTGGTGTTTATGCAGTAAAACTTAAACTGTCCCTGTCCCCCTTCCGCAGGGTGCCGCCACTCCCCGCAGGGGACTTACTTAAAACAAGTCCCAGAAACCAGTCCCAGGTAACAAAGCCCAAATGCAAGGGCAGGTCAGGCCTGGTGGAGGTATCCAATCAGTGGGGCGTGCATACTGTCTCCCTAGCTACCAAGGTGTGTGGACCCCGCCCTTTGGGCGCCAATTCTGACCAAGGTGATAGGCTAGTTCAAATGCCTACTATGGGGTAAATTGTAACTCAATTGGTCACTTATGTGTGACCTAGCCTGACTGTGCAGTTTTCTCTGTGTCATTGGCCACCTGTGCATGGCTAGGCCCAACCACATGGCCTTTGCCCTTAAAAGCCAGTCTGTAAGGCAGAGAGGGGTCACCTCTTTGTAAGAGACAGCCCTGGCCAGTCAGTTTGATTCTTTTTTTTTTTTTTAATTTTTTTATTTATTTGACAAATGGAGATCACAAGCAGGCAGAGAGGCAGGCAGAGAGAGAGGAGGAAGCAGGCTCCCTGCTGAGCAGAGAGCCCGACGCGGGCCTCGATCCCAGGACCCTGAGATCATGACCTGAGCCGAAGGCAGAGGCTTAACCCACTGAGCCACCCAGGCACGCCCGGTCAGTTTGATTCTTGATGCTTGGCGTGAAATAAAGCTTTTCTTGACCTTCGCTTTCTCAGTCTCGTTCCTTTGATTACAGACCCAACAATCATACATTTGACAGAGAAATTATTTTAATAATTTATTCCTATTAGTGGGTTCATGGCAGTTGTTTAAATTGACAAAGTATATAAGATAAAATAGAGAGAGAAAAATACAATAAAGGAAGAAGAGGGACCACAGAACACACACAAAATTGTTCACAGAAGAAATACTGTATATTACAAGATAGCCACCAGTATTAGCATCACTTAACATGTATTGACTTTTCCAGAAATTCAGTGCTTCACGTGCTTCATGTAATTTAATCTATATAACAAACTTAAATGTTAATTATTGGTAGTATAGATTTATAAATGAGGAAGAAATCTCAGAGATTAACGGATAATGCATGGCAGAGCTGATATATAAATATAATTCTCACTGTCTTGGCTTTAAGACCATAGTGGGGTGGCTCAGTCAGTAGGCAAGTGCCTTCAGCTCAGGTCATGATCCTGGGGTCCTGGGGCGGAGCCCCACATAGGGCTGCCTGCTCAGTGGAGAGCCTGCTTCTCCCTCTCCCACTCCCCCTGCTTGTGTTCCCTCTCTCCTGTATCTCTCTCTGTCAAATAAATAAATAAGATCTTAAAAAAAAAAAAAAAAGACATACCTGGGGCTCAGGGCCAAGAGTCCCTGGCTCTGGGGATTCCAGACAGACCAGATTAAGTCACTTGCCATTGACAAAATCCAAAGGCAGAGAAATGAGTGGCAGTGAAACAAGAAAGGAATTTATTTCAGTAAGGCAAATATCAAGAAGACACAGATAGGACTAGTGTCCCAAAGTCTGTCTCCAAAGGGCTGGTAAAACTTCTATGTTTACATAAGAAAATGTGTGACAAAAGTCAGTGGGTTTGTGCAACTGGGCAATAAAATTCAGTTTGGTCATTGTCTTGGGGTCAATCAAGTGGGGTCTTGCTGGTACCAGGGGAGTCCTTATTGCTGAGGGGTAGTTTTGGTTCTCCTCCCTGGATGCTTTGCCTGCTAGGTCTTTTGCCTGAAAGAAAAGCTGGAAAGAAGCACTTAATCATTTACAAAGTACAGATTGAGGTAAACAGTGGGTGCAGTTAAGGGAAAAACTGTGTCCTCTTTCAAAGGCATGTTTTTTAATTTCCTTTTTGTTTTCTTCTTAGTAGTAAAATGAACACTAACCTGCAACAACCCCCTGCAGAAGTAGCCAAAGAGAGTGGGTTTAAATGAACTCTAAGGTGTTTGATTAACATGTGAAAATCTCAGTCAATGATACTGGGTGGGATATTGTCTCAGATAGGTAGGGCTGGACTCTAATTGAAACGAGAAATTTTAAATACCATCCATTTATTTATTCATTAGTATTTATCAAGTGTCCCTTCTTACTTAAGGCATGTGTTCTTAACCATTAAACTAAACGGTCCAGATTTAGGTACTCAAATGGAATGTTTCCCAAACTTGAAGTATAGTCAGTAAAATTGGGGAGATGTGAGATCTTAATGAATCTTAATTATTCTAAATGAAAAATAATAGAATGATATTATTATTAATGAAAATTGAAGAATAGATGAAGTAGCATAAAATAGATTATATACAAGCTTATTTCACCTACCTAGTAAGGTCATTGTGTGTGTGTGAGTTTATGTGTGTAAATTTTTGTTTATGCTTACACATACACACTCATACGTGTGTTTTCCCTTGTGTTTCTCAGTCAAAAAGATTGAAAAACCATTTTCTAAGAAACACCAAAAGATTATCTACTCAGAAACAAGTCTATAAAATTTAATAATCAAGTACTGTATATTACATTATAGAATATTTGGAAAATTAGTACCCTAGAGAGTAACCAGTGATCTGATATTGATAGGGAAAAACTGTACTCTAAGATGGCCGACCAAACCAGCAAGGGAATTCCAGTCCCTGTTTCAAAGCCCTTCCAGGTTCTTCTTTCCTACCCCGTTTCCCCAGCATGCCAAAAGTACCAAATATGCGGAAGTAGAAGAGTATAAATCCCCCTCCCTGCTTGTGCTTAGGGCTCAGACCTTTGGAGAACAACCTCATCTGAGCCCGCCTGTGTTAAATAAACCTCCAGTCCTCCAACAAGTGCCGCTTGGTTCTTCCGCCAGGGTCCAGTCCAGGTTTGGCAACAATATGATGATATTTTCCATATTGCAGTCTAAAAAAAGTGATTTAATCATATTATTTCACTTGCCTTAACAATCTGGCCTCAAAAATAAAGACTTTAAAAACCACTTCCTTGGGCACTTGGGTGGCCCAGTGGTGAAGTGACAGCCTTCAGCTCAGGTCATGATCCCAGGTCCTGGGATGGAGCCCAGCATCCGCCTCCCTGCTCAGCGGGAAGCCTGCTTCTCCTTGTGTTCCATCTCTGGCTGTCTCTCTTTCTGTCAAATAAATAAAATCTTTAAAAACAACAACAACAACCCTTCCTGGTTGTGTCTCTGTTTTTGTAATTACTAATAACAAATATTTGTAATTTTTTATGGAAACAATCCTAACCAGTCAATCATTCCTGCTTTCAGCCTCCTTCCAAGAAGCCATGGACAAGCTATTATAGATAGAAGGACTTAAAATAAATTTGTTTCTTTGATATCTTTATAAAAATCCTTACTTTTTTTTTAAGGAATCAATGAAAGAAAAATTTTACTCTATTCCAAAGCTTCTAATTCACATTATTTTTTTTTCATACCAATGATTTGAGGTATTTGGGATTTCAGCCATTTCCGATTAAAATTCTTCTAGTGATTAAGGTTGACCTAAAAGCTTGATGGTTTGTGTATTTGTTTACAAGCTGGTAGCATTTCTCTAATGAGCTGTGAGTCTTGGGACAATAATGTATTTATTGAGACCACAGTCACATAGTCACATCATGAAAAGTATTTATTACATGCCATTTATGATGCTGTAAACTTTTTTTTCTTTTCTCTTTTTTAGGTTTTAAAGTAGGAAATAGTTGTCTGCAGCAGAACTTTGAAGCACTATTGCTTTCATGTAGGACACACTGGCAATATTAAGTACATTATTTCATCTACATAAAAATATTTGACATGAAAACAAATCTGTCCTGAATCACAAACAACAGAATTCATGATATTCACAGGAAACCTTAGAAAATAAATTACAATACACATAGTTATGATACTTTAAAAAGGTGGAAGTGAAACAGTGTGATTTATCGGTCTGAACAGAAATTGTTGAAAATAGTATTTCAGAGAAAAAAAGACTTGGTAAAACATTTAGTAATATAGCTCTCTCACCAGAACATAGAAATTAAATAGGTCTGAAGCATTTTGTTTATATGTTTGTAAATAACCAGCTTTATATATATTTATATATATATCATATACAATGTATTTATATAAAATACTTCACATAGTTGTCACATTAGTGGCTTAAGCAGTATCATCTTAAAATAGTTCTTGAGCCTGGATTCCCTTGTCTTTGGAGTGATTGTGAGATAGAGAAGCTGAAGGGACTCCATTTTAGAAAGTTTCCATTTGCACTCTTTTTCATCTAGGCCCTATTTACTCATGTTCTCTATTTCAACTTGCATCTGAGTAAAAGCCAAAGAAGTCATGTTCCCACTAAAGGAGGAGGTAAGAAAGGTAATCACTCTCTGAGTTTTGTCTTAGGCCCCCAAACACCTGATAATATCTAAGAAGAACTGGATCCCAAACATGTTCTAGGACTTATTCTAGGATTCAAGAATGAACCTGACATCAATAACCCCTACCTTTAGTGATTTATGGAATAATACCTATTGTTCATCTGATCCTCACCTTTGATCAGACCCTACCCTGGATTCCTGGAAAAACACATATCCTAGACCCTTTTTCAGTATAAATTCCTAACCCCGTATGTGGGGGAGACTCATTATCCTTTCCTTTCCAAGTCTTCCAGAAACTGTCTGCTATTCTCTATCTGTCATTCACACTATTCAGTAAACTCTGCTTTCAGTCTCTCTGGCTTCTGTTTGATTTCTGTCTTGGGAGAAGCCAAGGATCCTCTTGGTGGTCCTCAGGGGCCCCACCCTGAGTCCTCAGAACCAGCCTGCCTACATCAACTGCATGTAGTTTTGCAGGCTACATATTTTATAAGGCATCTAGCTCAAGAGATGTAGGGGGTGGGGTGATCTAGATGGCACTGAAGCCATGATTCTCTTTGATAAAAAGATTTGCCTCTGGGCTGACAGTCCTTAAACAAACTACTTTTTACTGGTCCATTTGTTCTTCTCTTTCTGATCCAGAAACAATAGGTTTGAATGGAAAGACATTACTCTTAGCATGACCACTTTTGCAGGAGGACTACAGAAAAGGTCTCAGGGTAGACCTATTATAAATCAAGTAAAAAAAATAGTGATTATGCATATTATCAACATATAAAATATTTTAAAATTTTTCTTTAGGGTATATGAATGTGTTTTAAATGAAGAATTTTATTTTAAAAAACATTTTTTAGGGGCACCTTGGTGGCTCAGTTGCTTATGTGTCCAACTCTTGATTTTGGCTCGGGTCATGATCTCAGGGTTGTGGAGCCTGTTTGAGATTCTCTCTCCCTCTCCCTCTGCCCCTTCCCCCTTAAAAAAAACAAACAAACACAAGTGTTTTCATATGTCCCATAATGTATAATAAAACCAATTTTCCATTCCAGATATTGTTTCAAAATATATTTCAGGGGCATTTGGGTGGCTCAGTCAATTAAGGGTCTGCCTTCGTCTCAGGTCATAATCCTAGGATCCTGGGATCAAGCCTAGCATCATAGTTCTCCCTCTCCCACTCCCCCTCCACTAATGCAGTCTCTCTCTTTCTCTTTCAAATAAATACGAATATATATATATATATATATATATATATATGTATATTTCAGTTTTTACAGCACATCTTATCACTGTCAAACTATATGATTATATGTCTTATCTGATTAAGACACACATAGTCTGGATAGTCACAAATGATAATCATTTCATTGGATTATAAATATTACAAAATTTACATCTTATATTCCCTCTCAAAATGTAGATCTTCCCTATCTGTAACCTAGCAAACAAATTTCACATACAATAGATTTGTCTCCTAACTTTTCTGTATTGATGAAGCAACTTGATCTTTACCTACATAATTTATTTATACAGACATATTCCCAAATCTTTTTTTCTTTTACCAATCAAATCTGCTATCATACCATTTGCTATTATGCATTCCTCCCTACATAGGTCATTCCATCTATTGATTCACAGAACTTGCTTGCTTTTGTCTCATGGGACTCTGCAACCTATAAAACCTGTACAAACAACTTTTGAAACATCCTTATACTATGCATTAGGGACAACTATAGACAGTATTGAGAGCAAGTGTGCACTCTTGGTTTACATGACCTATTTTGATGTGTTTCTTTATTCTTGATGTTTCTTGAAGAGAGAGAGAAAAAAAAAACCACTGGAAAAGTAGAAAATACAACTAAAACTCATTTCTCTCTATCCAAAATTACAAATGCTAATTTTTGCCATTTACACTTTAACCTAATTCTTGAAAAACAAAAGCAACATGGATATATTGAGTTCCATTTAATCAACTCTAAGGCATTTGGCATTTTGCGTTTGTATTTTCTAGTTTTTTATCCATTTTCTTTTTCATTCAAGATATTTATTCAAAACCATCTGCGAAATGGACAGCTTGGTTCTATTACTTGTCATGTTTTAAAGCATAAGACAATAATTGTATATGAGAATATACACTGCTACATACAAATTAACTGATCAGAGCACAACTTTTCAATGTTCAAGACAGAATGAGTTTTCCTGCAAAAACAGCACCTTTGTGATATTTTTAATTTTAGTATTCTTGTCTTTCTTCACCCTATCCTTCAACAGAATCTACACCATTTCATAATCCTTCTCAAGAGCAGCTTTGACCTCATAGGCCTCAGAACACTCTCCCTCCTCCACACTCTTACCCACATATCATTAAACAAAGGCACACTTGGCATACATCATGTCAAACTTGTGGTTCAGGTGAACTCAGGCTTAGCAATGGCTGTGGTGTTGCTCAGCATGCACACAGCTCACTGTATTTTGGCCAGGACTCCACCAGGTACCACAGTGGGAGACTGGTAATTAATGCCAACTCTGAAGCCAGTGGGGCACCAGTCCACAAACTGGATGGTACACTTGGTCTTGATGGTGGCAAGGGCAACATTGACATCGTTGAGAACCATGTCGCCACCGTACAACAGGAAGGCATGTATTTACCATGGGGAGGGTCACATTTCACCATCTGGTTGGCTGGCTCAAAGCATGCATTAGTGATGTCTGCTACAGGAAGCTGTTCATGGGAGGCGTTCTCAGCAGAGATGACAGGGACATATATAGTCAGAGGGAAGTGGATGCAGGGACAGGGCACAAGGTTGGTCTGGAGTTCTGTCAGCTCAACATTCAGGGCTCCATCAAATCTAAGGGAAGCAATGATGGAGGACACAGTTTGACCTATCAACTTATTCAAGTTATTGTGGGTTGGGCATTCAATATTGAATTTACTACTGCAGATGTAATGGATGGCCAAATTATCTACCATGAAGGCACAATCAGAGTGCTCCAGGGTGGTACTGGTGGTGAGGGTGGAATTGTAGGGCTCAACTACACCTATGGAAACTTGGGGAGCTGAGTAAATGAAGAACTCGAGTTTGCACTTCTTGCCATAAACTATGGAGAGATGTTCCATCAGCAGGGAACTAGATCCCCCTCCAAAGCTGTGGAAAACTGAGAATCCTTGAAGACTTTGTGTACTGGTCAGCAGCCAGTTTCCAGATTCAGTCCAAGACATAGTCAATGAAATAAAATACCACTGTTCTGACTCCCATGACAATCATTTGGGTTTAGTCTCCATCTATGCATAAGTAGTAAAGTCTAGTTTTGTCCATTTCTTAATTTTAATTTTATTTTTTAAAGATTTTATTTATTTATTTGATAGAGAGAGAGCACAAGCAGAGGGAGAAGCAGGTGAAGGGAGAGGGAAAAGCAGGCTCCACGAGGAGCCTGATGTGGGGCTCTATCCCAGGACCCTGAGATCATGACCTGAACCAAAGGCAGCCACTTCACTGATTGAGCCCCTGGTTTTGTGCACTTTTTAAATTTAAGATTTTATTTTTAAGTAATCTCTACATTCAACGTGGGGCTCAAAATCACAACCCTGAGATTAAGAGTTGCATGCTGCACTGACTGAGCCAGCCAGGTGACCCTAGTTTTGTCCATTTTTGAAATTCATATCAATGGAATCATACACTGTATATTTAATGTGTCCTTCAGTTGACATGATACTATTTAAATTCAAATATATAGTTTGCACATTTCCTTGTTATATTGTGTGCCATTTTATGAATATATAATTTAATTGTTTATTATTGACAGAGATTTGGGTTGTTTCATTTTCTTAATGTGATCAACATATGTATCCTAGGGTAATTGAGCATTCATTAGTCAAGAGTGTACACTTGGAGTGGAATCATGTTTGATAGGATATGTGAATTTCTAACTTGACCAGACAATTTCAAACTCATTCCTAATGTCAACATACTAGTTTATACTACCAGCAGTATATCAAAATTTCTTTGCTCTACACTTTGGGAGAAATAGAATTGTTTATGATTTAATGTATTAAAATATATATAATAGAAACTGATTACAGTGAGTGTAAAGTGGTATCTATTATAGCGTTACTTTATATTTACTTGACTGTTAATTGAATTAACTGCATTTTCATGTTTCCCCTCTAAAATACTTTAGGACTTTTTCTGAAAATTATGTAAGATTTTTACTCATCTTTCTATTTGGTTATTTCTTGTTTATCATTGATCTGTAGGATTTCTTTATACATAGTAGATATTGATTCCATATTTGTGTTATGTACTACGAATGTACTCTGTAGTTTATTTTTTTATACATTTACATACCTTGGATTTTCCATCAATGGCAGATAGACCTGATTCCCAGACTGCTCTGAGCCACTCCAGGATACCTCACTGAAATCACAGGGGTGCTCCAGGACATTTTACATATTCAAAGGAAATTCTGAGCAACACACAACACCTATTGAACAATGTGTAAAATACTTTCTTGAGGAAGTTTACAGCTTCAATATTAAATTATACTACATTCTTTTGAATGATAACATGTTTGCTAAGCTAGGTTTCTGGTGTGTTTTTTTGTGGTCAAATGAAATTATCAGTCTAGACACAGACCATACATCTTTTCCAAAATTAACTCAAAATCAATTATAGATATAAATGTAAAACTCAAAACTATAAAACTCCTAGAATATAAGATAGGAGAAAACCTAGAGGGCCTTTGTATGGTGATGACTTGTTAAGATACGACACCAAAGGTGTGAGTGATCCATGAAAGAAAGAAATCATATGTTGACCTGTACCCTGGGGCTAATAATATATTATATGTTAATAAAAATGTATAAATAAAAAAAGAATTGATATGTTGGACTTCATTAAAATTAAAAACTTCTGCTCTACAAAAAACAGCATCAAGAGAAATAGAAAAGTTCTAACTCTGGAACTTTTCTGGGAAAAAGTTTTGCCAAGGACACATTTGATAAAGGACTGTTATTCAAAATATACAAAGAACTCTTAAACTCAGCAATAAGAAAATAAAACATCTAAGTTAAAAAATGGTCCAAAATCTTCAATAGACATCTCACCAAAGAAGATATACAGATGGCAAATAAGCATATGAAAAGATGTTCCACATCATAAGCCACTAGGGAAACACTAATTAAAACAATGAAATGCCACTACACACCCAATATAATGGCCAAAATCCAGAACACTGACAAAACTAAATGTTGGTGAGGATGTGGAACAACAAGAATTCTTATTCATTGTTGGTGGGAATACAAAATGGTACAGCCACTTGGAAGACAATTTGGTGCTTTCTTACAAAACCACACTCTTAACTCTTGCCATACAACCCAGCACTTGATACCTGTTGGTATTTGCCCAGAGGAGTTAAAATTGGCTGTTCATGTAAAAACCTGCAAATGGAGTTTGGTAGCAGTTTTAACCATGATTGACAGAACTTAGAACAACCAAGGTGTCCTTCAGTAGGTGAATAAATAAATTAACTGTGGCATATCTACAATGGAATCAGATCTAAAAAGAAATGAGCTAGTGGGGCACCTGGGTGGCTCAGTCAGTTAAGCATCCAATTCTCAGTTTCAGCTCAGGTCATGATCTCAGGGTGATATGATGGACCCCAGGTTGGGTTCTGTATCCAGCAGGGAGTCTGCTTAAGATTCTCTCCCTTTCTCTCTATCCAGCAACCACCCCTCCTCTGCACTTGCTCTTTCCCAGTAAATAAACAAATAATAAATGAATAAATAGAAATGAGATATCAAGTCATGAAAAGATATGGGAGAAATGTCAATGCATATTACAAAGCAGGGAAGGTAATTTAAAAGACTACTCACTATGTTATTTCAACTATATGAAACTTTTGAATAGACAAATTATGAAGACAAGATTAGTGGTTTCCAGGAATTGGAGGAAGGGAGAAGGATGAATAGATGGAGCATAGATGATTTGGGGGGCAGTGAAAACACTGTGTGATACCATAATGATGGATATATGTTATTATACATTGGTCTAAACCCATAAGATGTAAAACACCAAGAATAAGCATTAATGTAAATATGGACGTTGGGTGACTGTAACATGTTGACGTAGGTTCAACAATTGTAATTAAGATACTACTCTGGTAGGGGATATTGATAATAGGGCAGGCTATGCTTGTGGGGGAATGAGGAAATAGGAAATCTCTTTATCTTGCTCTCAAATTTGCTGTGAATTTGAAAGAGCTCTAACAATACTATTATAAGAAAAAAACATTTTAAGAAGCAATTACCAGTCAAAAATAAATTTGAAAGAGAAAATGAGGGTGGCAACATCCAATCTAATTCAAAGCTCAACAAGTAGTACAGCACTCAACAGACACACACATCCCATTAATAAGTTAGTGAGGTTATTTAAGAATGAAATAAAAATACTTTTTTCAATTTAAGCACAACTAGTTTTCAAATAGCTTCTACACTTTAAGGATATAAACATATATAATTAAGAATAAATTAATAATTAAGATTAAATATAATTAAGATTAAATATAATTAAGAAACTAATTATTAAGAAACTAAAAACTAGGGTATAAACATTTAGAAAATAATTATTAAATAAACAGAGTAGTTGAGTATTTCTTTTGGCCTGTGAATATCATGAAAAAATTTGAGACCCTAAGGATGTCATAGATAGACAAAATTTAAGAACTTCTGGAATAGTGTTGCAGTAAAGAAAGGTTGTAATTGATTGGTTTGGGAAAAAGTACAGGCATACCTCAGAGATATTGTGGGCTCAATTTCAAACCATGGCAACAAAGCAAATATTGCAATAATGTAAGTCAAATCACTTTTTGGGTTTCTCAATGCATATGAAAGTTGTTTCCACTATGCTATAGTCTGTTAAGTTTGCAATAGCATTATGGATAAAAAATACATACCTTGATTAAAATAAACTCTGTTGCTAAAAAATGCTAACCATAATGCCCCTGGGTGGCTCAGTCAGTTAAGCATCCAGCCTTTGATTTCAGCTCAGCTTGTGAAATTAAGCCCCACATTGGGTTTCACACTGAGCAGGGAATCTGCCTGAGATTCTCTCTCTCCCTCTCCCCCTACCCCTCCCCAACACTTGCTTGCCCTCTCTGCCTTTGTCTAAAATAAATATATGCATTTTTAAAAATGCTAACCATCATCTGAGCTTTCAGTATGTCATCATCTTTTTGCTGGTGGAGGGTCTTGCCTCATTGTTGATAGCTTCTGACTAATCAGGGTGGTGGTGCTGAAGGGTGGGGAGGCTGTGGCAATTTCTCAGAATAAGGCAACCATGAAGTTTGCTATATCAATTTATCTTCTTTCATGAAGGGTTTCTCTGTAGCATGCAATGCTGTTTGATAGCATTTTACCCTCAGAACTTCTTTCAAAATTGGAGTCAGTCCTCTCAAATGCTGCTGCTGCTTTATCAACTAGTTTGGATATACTATTCTAAATTCCCTGTTGTCATTTTGAAAATCTTCACAGTATCTTCACTAAGAGTAGACTCCATCTCAAGAAATCACTTTCTTTGCTCATCCATGAAGAGCAACTCCTCAGCTGTTGAGGTTTTATCACGAGATTGCTACCATTCAGTCACATCTTCAGGCTCTGCTGCTAGTTCTCTTGCCATTTCCACCACATCTATAGGTATTTCCTCCGCTGAAGTCTTGAGCCCCTCAAAGTCATCTGTGAGGGCTGGAATCAACTTCTTCTTTTTTTTCTTTTTATGTTTTGATTTAAATTCCAGTTAGTTAACATACAATGTAATATTAGTTTCTGGTACAATACAGAGATTCAATACTTCCATACAACAACTGGTGCTCGTCACAAGTGTGCTTCTTAATCCCCAACATCTATTTAACCCATCCCCCTACCCACATCCCCTCTGGTAGCCATCAGTTTGTTCTCTATTATTAAGAGTCTGTTTCTTGGTTTACATCTCTATTTCTTTCCCTTTGTTCATTTGTTTTGTTTCTTAAATTTTACATATGAGTGAAATCATATGGTGTTTGTCTTCTGCTGACTGACTTATTTCATTTAGCATTACACTTTCTAGTTCTACCCATGTTGTTGCAAATGGCAAGATTTCATTCTTTTTGATAGCTGAGTAATATTCCATTGTAGATATGTCACAACTTCTTTATCCTTTCTTCAATTGATGAACATTTGTGATCTTTCCATAGTTTAACTATTGTTGATAATGCTGCTATAGATATTGGGGTGCATGTATCCCTTTGAATTAATATTTTTGTATTCTTTGGGTAAATACCTAGTAGTACAATTATTGGATTATAGGGAAGTTCTATTTTTAACTTTTTTGGAAACTTCACACTGTTTTCTAGAGTGGTTGCACCAGTTTGCATTCCCACCAATAGTGCAAGAGGGCTCCTTTTTCTCCACATCCTCACCAACACCAGTTTCTTATGTTGTTGATTTTAGCTATTCTTACAGGTGTGATTGTAGTTTCGATTTCTATTTCTCTGATTATCAGTGATTTTTACTATCTTTTCATGCATCTGTTGGCCATTTATATGTCTTCTTTGGAAAAATGTCTATTTATGTTTTCTGCCCATTTTTAAATTAGGTCATTTAAGTTGAGTTTTATTAAGTTCTTTATATATTTTAGATACTAAGCCTTTATCAGATATGCCATTTGCAAATATCTTCCCCCATTCCAAAGGTTGCCTTCTAGTTTTGATGATTGTTTTCTTTGCTGGGCAGAAGCTTTTTATTTTGATATAGTCTCAATAGCTTATATTTGCTTTGGTTTCCCTTGCCTCAGGAGACGTATCTAGAAAAAAGTTTCTGCTGCTGATGTCAAAGAGGTTATTGTCTGTGTTCTCCTCTAGCGTTTTTATGGTTTCTGTTCTCACATTTAGGTCTTTAACTCATTTTGAATTTACTTTTGTGTATGACATAATAAAGTGGTCCAGTTTAATTCTTCTACATGTTGCTGTCTAGTTTTCCCAGCACCATTTATTGAAGAGATTGTCATTTTCTCATTGCACATTCTTTCCTGCTTTGTCAAAGATTATTTGACCATATAGTTCTGGGTTCATTTCTGGTTTTCTATCCTGCTCTATTGATCTATGTATCTATTTTTGTGCTACTACCATACTGTTTTGATTACTACAGCTTTGTAATATAACTTGAAGTCTGGAATTGTGAGGCCTCCAGCTCTGCTTGTCTTTTTCAAGGTTGCTTTGGCTCTTCAAGCTCTTTTGTTATTCCATACAAATTTTAGGATTATTTGTTCTGGCTCTATAAAAAATGCTGTTGGTATTTTGATAGGGAATGCATTAAATCTGTAGATTGCTTTGTGTAGTATGGATATTTTATCAATATTTGTTCTACCAATCCATGAGCATGAAATGTTTTCCAATTTCTTTGTGTCATTTTCAATTTCTTTCCTCAGGGTTCTGTAGTTTTCAGAGCACAGGTCTTTCAGCTTTTTGGTTAGGTTTATTCCCAGTTATCTTATGGTTTTTGGTGCAATTATAAATGGGTTTGATTCCTTGATTTATCTCTCCTTGAAAAGAGAAATCTGTAGAAGTACAACAAATTTCTTTACATTGATTTTGTATCCTGTGACTTTACTGAATTTGTGTTTCAGTTCTAGCAGTTTTTGGTTGGAGTCTTTCGGGTTTTCTGTATAGTATGGAATAGATTTCTTACAAACTCCTGTTAATGTTGACATTTTGACCACTTCCCATGAATCATAAACATTCTTAATGGCATCTATAATAGTGAATGCTTGGCCAGAAATTTTCAATTTACTTTGCCCAAACCTATCAGAGGAATCACTATCTCTGGCTGCAATAGCTTTATGAAGTGTACTTCTTAAATGATAGGACTTGAAAGTCAAATGACTCCTTGATCCATGGCTGCAGAATTGATGTTTTGTTAGCAGGTATGAAAACAACATGAACCTTGTTGTACATCTCCATCAGAACTCTTGGGTGACCAGGTGTCTTGTCAATGAGCAATAGTATTTTTTAAAAATATTTTATATATTTATTTGTCAGAGAGAGAGTGAGAGAGAGAGAGTAAGCACAAACAGGGGGGAGTGGCAGGCAGAGGGAGAAGCTGGCTCCCTGCTGAGCAAGGAGCCTGATATGGGACTCAATCCCAGGACCCCAGGGTCAAGCTGAAGGCAGATGCTTAACCAACTGGATGACCCAGGCATCCCTGAGCAATAGCGTTTTGAAAATAATGTTTTTTTTTCTGACCAGTAGGTCTCAACATCGGGTTTAAAATATACAGCAAACCATGTTGTGAATGGATGTGCTGTCATCCATGCTTTGTGTTTCTATTTAGAGAGCACAGGCACGAGCAGATTTAGCATAATTCTTAAGGGCCCTAAGAATTTCGGAATGGTAAATGAGCATTGGCTTCAACTTAAATTTATCAGCTGCATTAGCTGCTAAGAAGAGGCAATTTGTCTTTTGAAGCTTTGAGCCAAGCATTGACTTCTCTGTAACTATGAAAATCCTAAGTGACATTTTATTTTAGTATAAGGCTATCTCATCTACACTAAAAATGTATTGTTTAGTATGTCGCCTTCATTAATGATCTTAGCTACATCTTCTGGATAATTTGTTGCTTCATCTTGCATTTTTGTTATGGAGATTTTTTTTTTTTTTAGTCTCATGAAACTTCCTCTGCTAGTTTCAACATTTTCTTCTACAGCTTCCTCACCTCTCTCACCTAGACTTGCAGAGTCACAGGCTTGCTCTGGATTAGGCTTTGGCATAAAGGAATGTGGTAGCTGATTCAATCTTATATCCAGACTCCTACAACTTTCTCCATATCAGCAAATAAGACTATTTCACTTTCAAATCATTTGTGTGTTCACTTGAATAACAATTTAATTTCCTTTGAGAACTTTTCTTTTGCATTTACAACTTGGCTACCTGTTTGGTGTAAGAAACTTTACTTTTACTTTATTTTGGCTTTGGACATGCCTTCCTCACTGAACTAATAATTTTTAGCTTTTGATTTAAGGGGAGAGATGTGCAACTCTTCCTTTCACTTGAACACTTAGAAACACTTGTAGGATTTTTATTGGCATAATTTCAGTATTGTTGTGTCTCAGAGGATAGGAAGGCCTAAGGAGATAGAGAAAGATGAGGAAATGAGGATTGGTGGGGCATTCAGAACAAACGCATTTATTTTTCAAATTTATTGTCTTCTATGGGCATGGTTTATGGCATCCCAAAGAGTTACAACAGTAACATCAAAAATCACTGATCACAGATCACCATAACAAATATAATAATGCAAAAGTATGAAATACCTTAAGAATTACCAAAATGTGATACAGAGATAAAAAGTGAGCAAATGTTGGAAAAATGGTGCCCAAAGACTTACTTGATGCAGGGTTGTCACAAACCTTCAACTTGTAAAAAATACAGTATCTACAAAGCACAGTAAAACAAAGTACAATAAAATGAAATATGCCTGTACAAATTCTATAAATAAACATGTAATTAATAAACTGAGAGACTGAGTTGGAACCTGAATGCCTCTTCGTATTGTGCCTGGATAAGTTTTGTTTCATTGACTGAATAGCAATTTCAATATGGTCGTTTCTTTGCTTAAATTGACTCAAATTTGTCATCATGAAATTGTATTCCTCATAATTAAATAATCCTTAATGGATTACTCAAAGGGTATCTTTAAATAATTTCCTGCTTAAATTGTTACTATTAGCAGTTCTTTATTCTGTTTAATGCTACACGACTGTAACAAATGACCTTTAGCTATTTTGATTATCTCTATAAAATGTTAATGTTTTAAACTTAATTTGATAGTTTATCAGTTTTATTTTTTATTTTCTTAATTATTTTAAAAAGATTTTATTTATTTATTTGACAGAGAGCAAGAAAGGGAGAAAGAGAGAGAGCACAAGAAGAGGGAGTTGGCAGGCAGAGGGAGAGAGAGAACCACGGGCACTGGAGAGCAAGGGAAGCCCGGTGTGGGACTCAATCCTAGGACTCTGGGATCATGACCTAAACCGAAGGCAGTGGCTTAACCAATTGAACCATACAGGCACCCCAAGTTTATCAGATTTCTGAGCCTTCTGATTTTATTAATAATAATCCCATAGCATTTTTTTTAGCCTCTGTGAAATTATGGCTGTTGTAATTGGAGAGAAAGAAAAATAAGAAAATCTGTTATATGTACAACTGTATTCTTTTCTGATAGTTCTTTTTCTCTTCAGTATGTAGGAAATGAATGAGCAGAGGTTCTATGTGGGACAAATACAATGATTTCATTAAGTTAAGCTACTTTTACATTCATTTTTGCACAAGATGGACAGAGATATTCTTGGGCCCAATTCTACTCTTTTTGAACTTTATTTATCATACTTTTACATCAATTCTTAAAAATTGTGTATCAATCTTTTTTTTTTTTTTTTAATTGTATATCAGTCTTGGGACGCCTGGATCGCTCAGTTGGTTAAGCGGCTGCCTTTGGCTCAAGTCATGACCTGAGCGTCCTGGGATCGAGTCCCACATCGGGCTCCTTGCTTGGCAGGGAGCCTGCTTCTCCCTCTGCCTCTGCCTGCCTCTCTGTCTACCTGTGCTCTCTCTCTCTCTCTCTCTAACTAATAAATAAAATCTTTTAAAAAAATTGTATATCAATCTTAAACTAATGTATTTCCCCAAACAAGTAAGCTATATAAAATACTAAAATTGTCTTTGGAACAACTTTGTGAATAAAATTTCTCTCATAAAAGCTGCTATACTATACTAAATACATTTACATCTTGTTCGAAGCTCACAACTACTCTGTATTTTTGAAGACAAAAGAAAAAAAATAACTTAAGAGATATGATGACGTTCCAAAACTTACCTTGATATCAGTAGATAGAAATCATATTTTAAAGCTGGATATTCTGACTTAATATCAAATATCCATTCCAATGTACTATGTGAGATCACTTTTTTATAGAAAGTAAAAAGTAAAAAGAAAACATTGTTGACATGTTCTTTTGTATTTTATTTTCCTTAAAAAAAATTGGAAAGAAAATACTAAGTATTCTAAATAATATTATTTGCCTCTCTTTTTATGGTAATTGTAATTTCCCCACCTCTTGCTTTAATTTATGCAAACTAATTGGAATATCTTTCTCAACACCTGTGGAGTTATTCTAAGCTGTGAGATATTCCAGCTATAGTGTGTGCCTCACTTGACTTGCTATCTGTTTTGATAACCAAAGTGTTTTTTTTTCTTTTTTAACACTGCTATACCTATGTATTATTAATGTCTGTTTTAATGGTACAAGGGCAAAACTGAATGATGTGACAGACACTATACTGGCCTGCAATGCAGGAAACATTTACTATCTGGCCCTTTAAAAGAGTTTGCCAACCACTGTTTTCTACTAACTAGTGTAAACAAGAAAACTCTACTACACTTCTAATTATTAAACCCAGGTTGGGTAAGCAAGCTAAGAGAAAACATTTAAAAGGAAGCTATGGCTTGCGCAGGTCATAATATATTTTATATGTTAGGAAGAGTAATATTGATTATAGGTCAAATACTAGACTCTAAGTTTTTTTTTATTCCTTGTATATTCTTGTTTGCTTTCTCATAAATTTTATGACTTCATTAATAGATATAATAGCATTTACTATTAAACCCAGGTATTTAAGGATGACTTAGGTCAAAAAGAAAGGAGAAAGAGTAAAATAGTGTTTGGAAATACATGTGGAATTGAGGGAATATATAGTTGATATTGTCAGAGTAAAGGGTATATAGGGAAATATTTATAGTTATAGCATATACATTAGTGTATAGCCTCTCTGTATGTTATGAATTAAAGATGATGACATTTGCTTGACAAGTCTCCCCACAAGAGGTGTGAGCTATATCTTTTTCCTTAGAATATGGACAGATTATTGATTTCTGTGACTGATAGGATATAAAAGAAATGACACCGTTTAAATTTCTGAACCTCTCTCTAAGAGACTGTCAGTTTCCACTTCCTGC
This sequence comes from Taxidea taxus jeffersonii, assembly GCA_003697995.1. NCBI lineage: Eukaryota > Metazoa > Chordata > Mammalia > Carnivora > Mustelidae > Taxidea > Taxidea taxus. The sequence goes on from ML105806.1 coordinate 125,019, forward strand.
CTCTTGGAATTCTCACTCTTAGAATCAGCTGCCATGCTGTGAGAATCTCAAGCAACATGGAAAGACACATGGGATTACTCCAGTCAAGAGCCTCAATTGAGCTCCTGGCCAATGACCTTTTATCAACTTAGCATCATGTGAGCTCATGACTCACATACAGCTCAGTTGAATCTAGTCTTTAATAAATGACTTCCACATCAGCTGTTACTTGACTGCAATCTCATGAGACCCCTGAGCAAGAATTATTTCATTGACCAACTAACTTTTGACAAGGCAGGAAAGAATATCCACTGGAAAAAAGACAGTGTCTTCAACAAATAGTGTTGGGAAAACTGGACAAATACATGCAAAATAATGAAACTGGAGCACTTTCTTATACCATACACAAAAATAAATTAAAAACAGATGAAAGATCTAAATGTAAGACAGGGAACTATCAAAATCCTAGAGAAGAAAATAGGCAGCAACCTCTTTGACCCCAGACACAGAAACTTCTTGCTATAGATGTCTCTGGAGGCAAGGGAAACAAAAGCAAACATGAACTACTGGGACTTCATCAAGATAAAAATCTTCTGTACAGTGAAGGAAACAATCAACAAAACTAAAAGGCAACCTACAGAATGGGAGAAGATATTTGCAAATGACATAGCAGATAAATTATTAGTATCCAGAATCTACAAAGAATTTCTCAAAATCAACACCCAAAAGATAAATTGTCCAGTTAATAAATGGGCAGAAGACATAAACAGACAAATTTCTCCAAAGAAGATATACAAATGCTGATAGACACATGAAAAGATGCTCAACATCACTCACCATCAGGGAAATACAAATCAAAACCACAATGAGATACCACCTCACACTTGTCAGAATGTCTAAAATTAACAACTGGAAACAACAAATGTTGGTGAAGATGTGGAGAAAGGGAAACCTTTTTGTACTATTGGTGGGAATTCAAACTGTTGCAGCCACTCTGGAAAACAGCATGGTGGTTTCTCAAAAAATTAAAAATAGATCTACCCCAGGACCCAGCAATTGCATTACTAGGTATTTATCCTAAAGATCCAAAAATTCTGATTCAAAGGGACATATGTGCCCAATGTTTATAACAGCAATGTCCACAATAACCAAATTATGGAAAGAGCCCAAATGTCCATCAGCTGATGAATAAAGAAGTGATATATATATACATATATATATCCATATCTATATCTATCTATATATAAATGAAGTGGTATATATAGACAATATAACATATAATAAATATATAATATTTATACATTTACTCATCAAAAGAATGAACTCTTGCCATTTGCAACAATATGAATGGGACTAGAGTATGTTATGCTAAGTGAAATAAGTCAGTCAGATAAAGAAAAATATTATATGATATCATTCATGTATGGAATTTAAGAAATAAAATAGATGAATGGAAGTAAGGGTAGGAAAAATAAGATAAAAACAGAGAAGGAAACAAACCATAAGGGACTCTTAACTACAAAGAAGGAACTAAGGGTTGCTGGAAGGGTGGTGGATGGGGGGGGATGGACTAAATGGGCCAAGGGCATTAAGGAGGATACTTGTTGAGATGAGCACTGGGTGTTCTATGTAAGTGATGAATCACTAAATTCAACTCCTGAAACCAATACTACACTGTATGTTAACTTGAATTTAAATTAGAAAAAAAAAAAAGAACTATTCTATTGAGTCCAGTCAACCAATGGAATTGTAAACAGCAATAACAGATTCTGATTTTAAGATTTGATGTAATTCGTTGTGCAGCAATAAGTCATCAGATCATTGTTTCTCAAAATGTTCATAGGCAGCATGTCCATGAATATAATATTTTAGTTCATTGAAAATGTGACCAAAAGAGATACTGTTAAATTTAGCATAATGAGCACTTAAGCTGTACTGATTCACAAGCTCCAAATCTTGTAACAGGAGAAAGAAATAACATTTACTTGATTTTGTCTCTGATTTTCTTTGTGATGACTACTCATTCCTTTTTTTTGAAGTATAGTTGACCTACTATTAATTTCAGGTGTACAACATAGTGATCTGACAATTCTGCACGTTACACAATGCTCACTACAATAAATGTAGCTATCATTTGTCACCATACAATACTATTACAATATTATTGACCATATTCCCTATGCTGTGACTTTCCATCCCTGTGGCACTTATTTTATAACTGGAAGTTCGTATTCATTTCTATATGATTTTAAAATACGGACATTAGGGGCACCTGGGTGGCTCAGTCATTAGAAGTCTGCCTTTTGCTCAGGTCATGTTCCCTGGGTCCTGGGATCAAATCCTGCACCAGGCTCCCTGCTCAGCAGGAAGCCTGCTTCTGTTCCTTCTCTCACTGTGTCTCTCTGTCAAATAAATAAATAAAATCTTTAAAAATATATATAATATGGACATTACAAATCAAATTATACTTTTTCTCCTACCATGAGATTCAGTTTAACAAATGTAAAGAAAAAAATGAAAAAAAAAACCCTCAAGATAGTCAATATAATTGTGTTCATTGTATTCTTTTTTCAGCTTTTTAATACAATTAGTGTTGTTATGGATTAAAAAGAAATAAAGAAAAAAGCTTTTTGGCAAAGCCCAAACAGAAACGTTTTTTTCTTATTTTGGTGCCAAATTAGTTGCCTTACTTTTTTCAAGAGGACTGGTTTTTATTGTTGTTGTTCGTTTTGGTATTTTCAAATTTAATTTAATTTTATTTTCAGTGTTCCAGCATTCATTGTTTATGCAGCACACCCAGTGCTCTATGCAATACGTGCCCTCCATAATACCCACCACTAGGGTCACCCAACTCCCCATCCCTTTCCCCTCCAAAACCCTCAGTTTGTTTCTCAGAGTCCACAGTCTCTCGTGGTTCATCTCCCCCCTCTGAATTCCCCCAACTCACTTCTCCTCTCCATCTCCCAATGTCTTCCATGTTATTCCTTATGCTCCATAAATAAGCGAAACCATATGATAATTGACTCTGTCTGCTTGATTTATTTCACTCAGCATGATCTCCTCCAGTCCCATCCATGTTGATATGAAAGTTGGGTATTCATCCTTTCTCATGGAGGCATAATATTTCATTGTCTATATGGACCAAATCTTCTTTATCCATTCGTCCATCAAAGGCTAGATTGGAGAAAACCTTTAGTGAAAACATGGAATTGATTAGGGCAGAAGTGAAAGCCTCCTGGGGAAGAAGTTAAAAATGCTAACAATGAGATCCAAAAGGACTCTTCTTTAAAAAGACTTCCTTAGAGGTGCTATTTTTCTCTCAAACAGATAACATTCAGAGCAGATGTACTGAAGGACAACTGCTCAGCATTTGCATTCATAACACCTCAGTTGGAACAGCTAGACACAAAATGATTTGATTACATCAATAGCTCCTTGCCAGACTGTACATTTCAAATTGGCAGGAAAAAAAGAAGTTTTTGTCCTCTATGATATATATGTTAAATTTCTGCCACTTAGTAGGTCCTCAATAAATGTTTGTTGAGTGGATGAAAAAAAAAAAAAAATAACAACACAGTCTCTCCCAAACAGGAGTTTTTAGTCTTTACTCCTAGTTGAATTCCCTGATGTTTCATTTAAATCACACTTTAAGCTGAATCTGCTTGACAGGACTGTGTTCATTCAAGTTCTCATTTCCAGACCTCACCTAAAGTGATAGGTCCTTAGGTCCTTACAAGTCATTTGATTTCCATACTTTTTATCCAGGAGAGTAATAAATGCTGGCCCAAACGTAACTGAATAAAAGAATGCCATTCCTTGTGATTGCATCACTATTTGAATCATAATCTTTTGTTCTATTAATTTTAAGTCTGTACTCTTCCCATTCTACAAAGTGAGATAAAATGAATGGTTAATTAACAGAGGATTTTCTCTAATGATTCAGAGTGCCTGGATTCCTGGGCAAGTATCTTTACTTCTCTGAGTCTCAATTTTATTATCAACAACATGAAATCCTATCCTGCAATATTGTTATGAGGATTACTGTCCACAGTGTCCATTGTGTTAAAAATCTATTAAAATTACTATGTTTTAGATATGTATGACAAATGTATATTTAGATGCATAGATAAGTATATGTTATTACTAATTTAATAACATTCAGGGGCCCTTCCTACATTATTTTATCCATATGGAAATATAGTTCTTCTAAAAGTTGATACAGCTTTCTGAAATTATGCCCAAAATATAGGTTAGCCATAATACTATAAATATTAAATATTAAATGTTTAGGTATATTTAATCCAGTGGACTTTTTAAAAAAATTAATGATATCAATATATATGCCATATCAATATATGCCAGATATTTAAAGTAAGTAAGTTCTGAGGTTTGTTTTAGGTTTATTTCATCTATAAAATGTGTGGATTAAGGGGTGCCTGAGTGGCTCTGTTGGTTAAGTGTCTGCCTTCGGCTCAGGTCATGATCCCAGGGTCCTGGGATTGAGCCCCAGATAGGACTCCCTGCTTGGCAGGGAGCCTGCTTCTCCCTCTGTCTCTGCCTTCTGCTCCCCCTGCTTGTGCTCTCTGTGTGTCAAATAAAAAATAAAATCGTTTAAAAAAAAGTTGTGTGGATTAAGATTTATTTCACATGATCCATTTTCCTAGGATCAAATAGGACAACTTCTTTTAAACTCACTTCTCATTATATCCTTATAGTACTAAATATCATCCCATTGCATAGGCAGAGGATAGTTTTCATTTATCAACTCTAACAACACTATTAACTTCTAATAAACAGCTATTCTTCAATTGGCTATGTTAAATAAGATGGAAAATAACAGTTTTCATCCTCAAATTTTTATCCTTTAGATAACTGACCTTCCAACCTCTTATAAAATCATATAAGCTAAATAACTATCATATGTAGCAGCAACTGTGTGCTAGATCTTGTTCTGAGTCCTTCATATTATTAAACCATTTATTAATTGCAACGTATATGTACCATCATTATTCTTATTCTCTGGAGAGGAAACTTAAGTAAAAATGTAGTAAATAATCTGTTCAAAGTCACATAGCTAAGAAGTAATAAAGCTGTAATTTGAACCCAGTCAGGCTATCTCTAACGTTTGTGGTTTTATCACTGCAGTTTGCTATTTTTTGAGATCCCAAATACCTGAAATGAAGAACTAATAAGAACGAAAAAATTAGCTATGGGAATAGATTTTGTTGATATCTCTATAAGACTAGGAAATTCATGGCCTACTAATTATATTGCATCTGATAGAAAGTCCCACTTAAAGGACAGGTATTGGTTTTTTAAGGCTGCTCAGTGAATTACCATAAGGTTCATAGCTTAAAATGACAGAAATCTATTATTTTATAATTCTGGGGGCCAGAAGGCTCAAGGGGAGATTCCTTTCTTGCCTCTTGCAGCTTCTGGTGTTTCTAGGCATTCCTTGGCTTGTGGAAGCATGTCTGCAATCTTTATGTTCCCTTTGCTTCTTGTATAAAAACACAAGATGATCTCATATCCAGATTTTTAACTTAATTACAAGTACAAAGCATCTTTCTCCAAATAATGGTACTTTTTAGATTCCAGGGTTTAGGACTTAGACCTGTTTTTTGAGGCCACAATTTAATTCACCACAGTATATAACTCTAGATTGTAGATGAATAAAAACCTGCCTTCCTTTTGACCAATATCTGGGCAGTTGAAGGACCTCATTTATTTGATATAAAACAAAAATAAATCTTGGTCAACCACTTAAAATAACTTCAAAAAAAATTTCAGCCAAAACTAAGAGCTATTTAAATATAAATAGTCCTACGAAATAATGAAAATTACATGTTGAGATTTTAAACTAAGCCTGTATGAAGGTTCAACTTTTAAGGTGTAAACTTAACAGGAAGCCTCCTGAGATAAAATAATCTTAAGTGTTGTTTCAAGGAAAACTAGGAAAGAGAGCAGTGAAGTATTTCACTTTATTAGCCATTTTTAATTTTTTAAGTATTTTTTTTAAGAAAATGTGTTTATTTATTTTACAGAGAGCCAGTGAGAAAGGGAGGGAGGGGTAAGGGGACAGGGAGAGAGGCAGACTTCCTGCTCAGTCAGGAGCCTGATGCGGGGCTCCATCTCAGGACTCTGAGATGATGACTTGAACCAAAATCAAGAGTACGATGCTTAACTGAGTCACCCAGGCGCCCTTTAATCATTTTTATTTTAAAAACGACAAGCTCTTCCTAGCACTTGAGAAAGCAGATGGGTTGACAAAACCCAGAAACATCTCCCGTTATAATGCTCATGGGGTTGTCCCTGAAAAATCTCTTATTTTTAATACCAAACTATCTCAACAGAAGCAGAAGGAACTATAGCTGCTCAAAACTTTATCTTTCTGTCTGGACAGGTGGAAATAAAATGCAGATATCATAACCACTAGCTAATTCTTTCCACAAGAAATAATAACTGAAAAGTACTGTGGACAAGAGAAAATAAATGTACTGGGATCCCCAGAGAGAATAAGAATATGAAACAAGGAGACACATTGAAAGCTCCAGGTCAAATTCTTCATTCCTGCAATATCTAATAAAAACTGTCCAAACCAGTAGATGCCCTAATCTTTTCACTCTTTGAGCTGGTAATGATGGGTGAGAGAAATGATGTGGTGCTGAATAATGATGATATACTTTAAGGTAAGCTTTGGCTACAAAGCTTCATGCCACATTAGGAAATTACCTCAGGCTTATGAGTATCAATCTGTTGTGGTAGAATATCCCCAAATAAATGAAAAGACACCTAGTATATAGGGCAAAGAAAACATATCAAAGGAGAGCAAAGTCAGATCCTCAAGAAGTGGTTTATGCTCCTGGACTGTAAAAAGATAGATTTAAACATAATTTCTGGCCCTCATGCTATATTGAGAACATGGAAATAAAATAATCTACATTTATGTTACAGGGCACTGACTGGGAAGATTAGATAGGGCGTGCCACTTTTTTTTTTTTTTTTACTTTATTTAAGCTTTATTTAAACATATAATGTAACCCCACCACCTTCACCCAACCCCTCTTCCCCCCGGCCCCCTCAGTTTGTTTTATGACATTAAGAGTCTCTTTTGGTTTTTCTCCCTCCCGATCCCATCTTCTTTCATTTTTACTTTTCCTACCACCTTAACTCCCACCCCCGTTGCATCTCCACTTCCTCATATCAGGGAGATCACGTGGTAGTTGTCTTTCTCCAGTTGACTTATTTCGCTAAGCATAATACGCTCTAGTTCCATCCATGTCGTCGCAAATGGTAAGATTTCATTTCTTTTGATGGCTGCATAGTATTCCATCGTATATATATACCACATCTTCTTTATCCATTCATCTGTTGATGGACATCTAGGTTCTTTCCATAACTTGGCTATTGTGGACATTGCTGCTATAAACATTCGGGTACACGTGCCCCTTTTTTAAGATTTTATTTATTTATTTGACAGAGAGAGACACAGCGAGAAAGGAAACACAAACAAGGGGAGCAAGAGAGGGAGAAGCAGGCTTCCCGACGAGCAGGGAGCCAGATGTGTGGCTCAATCCCAGGACCCGATTCCATATGTAAATGAACTCATGTGATTTTTTTTTCCAATATTTTACTTGAAAAATTATTTTTATTTTTATTTTTGAAGTATAGTTGATATATAATGTATTAATTTCAGGTATACAATATAATGATTCAATAATTCTATGCATTATTTAATGCTCACCATGATAAGTACATCAGAGAGTATTTTTCTTTCTCTATTTGGCTGTTTCACTTAGCATAATGCCCTCAAGGTCTATCCACATTGTTTCGAAAGGCAGGATATCATTCTTTTTTTATAGCTAATTATATTCCATTGTGTGTACATATCACACTTTTATTATCCATTCATCTCTCGATGGATACTTAGGATATTTCCAGGTCTGGGCTTTATGAATAATGCCATAATGAACACTGGTGGTACAGATATCTTTTTGAGATAATGATTTAATTTCTTTCAGATACATAAACCAAAGTGGGGGTGCTATATCAAATGTTACCTCTATGGTTAATTTTTTGATGAACTTTTATAAGTTTTCCGCAGAGGTTGTACCAATTTACACTCCCACCAATAGTGTACAAGTGTTTCTTTTTCTCCACATCTTCCCCAATATATTATCTCTTGTCTTTTTGGTAATAGCCATTCCAACAGGTGTGAGGTGATATCTTATTGTGGTTTTTGACTTGCATTTCTCTGATGATTAGTGATGTTACATGTCTTTTCATGTACCTGTTGGCCATTTCTATGTCATCTTTAGAAAAATGTATATTCAGGTCATTTGCTCATTTTTAACTGGATTATTTGGATTTTTATTTATTTATTTATTTATTGCTATGGGGTTTTATGAGTTCCTTACATATTTTAGATATTAATTTCTTACTGGTATATAGTTTGCAAATATTTTCTCCTATTCCATAGTTTTCTTCTTCACACTATTGATTGTTTCTCTTTTTGTGCAGAATTTTTTAGGGTACTCTGAGGCACAAACGTGAGTGTCTCCCGTCTGATCCCTGTGGTGGCAGGTCTGTTTGTGACCTGTGGCTGGGAGAGAGCTGTGCATTGTATACAGCCTTTTTAACATTCTGGGAGCTCAGGCAGGAGTCTTTCCTACGGGTCCTGGTGCCAGCAGGCCTCTTCATGGGCTATGACTAAGAGGATCCTGGAATTGAGTATTTGTCTCCCACTGGGACCCTGGACCCTGAAGACTGCTGGCAGATTGGCAAACTGTGGCAATGAAGAACCTGGAACACCATATAGAGCCCTTTCAGGATCTCCAGGGTCATATAGTACTGTCCCCTTAGGGACTCTGTGCCAGCAAACCTATTTATGGACAGTAGCTGGGACAGGAGTCCTGTTGCAGGGGACTGTCAGGATTTATAGTCTAGTTGAAATTTTTGCCCTTGCCTCCAGGGGCTCTGAGAGGGGCTAAAGCCAGTTTATAAGCCACTCAGGGTCCGCAGCCTCAATTTTTTATGTTTATCTCCTGATGCATGAATGAGCATGACTGCCCCCAAATCCTTCGGTATATGGTGCTGGTAACAGAATCAAGCCAGACCTGTAGCTGTGTTCTCAGGGGTATCGAGCTATTTTTGGGTCTATAGCAGAAACCACAGTTGATGTGTCAGCAGCCTGGATATGAGGCTGTGTTCCTCATATGGCTTTCCTAGATCTTGGACTATCCTGGGTTTTCACAGTCTCCAATGTGGACGCCTAAATCCCACAAAGTCACTTTTGTCCTTCAATGGGTGTAAAGCTGTTGTCATTGAAGTGGATATAAGCAATGGACATCTTATTCAGCCATATTACAGATGTCCTTACTGTATTCCATCTGCTTGGTTGTATATCTTGTTGATTCTAAACAGAAAACGATTTATCCCTGTTAACATTTCTATTATTACCTCCCTGTCCCACACTTACTTGGTCATTTTTTTAAGAAGTAAATAATTCACCAGCATCTCCCATGAATGATATATGCATGTTCAATAAAAGACTGTGAAGTAGATTTTTTAAGTTTCATCAATATGCTGGCCCTGGAAAAATTAGGTATACTATTAAGTCCATGCCAAGATTATTTTAAGGAAACTGAAGGTAGTTATTATTTTTCTAGCCAAAAAAAAAATCCATTTAATAAGACACTGAATTCTGGAATTCCACTTAAACATGTGTACAGATATGTAAGAAAAATCAGATTTATTTATTTATCTGAGGGGAGCAGAAAGGTGTTTTTATTGGCCATTGTTTTTTATTTATTTTACATTATTTTATTTTTTTATTTGTTTGTTTGTTTTAAGAAAATGAGAGACAGGAAAAGGGACAGAGGGAGAGGGAGAGAGAGAATCTTAAGGGCTGGGTGTGAAGCCTGATGTGGGACTTGATCTCACAATCCTCAGTTCATGTCCTGGAATGAAATCAAGAGTCACATGCTTAATTGACTGAGCCACCTAGGCACCGATGGCCATTGTTTGTAAATGAGAGTATTCCTATGTGGATCAATATCACACTGATCTTTTAATTACAATATAAACTCCACACTATTGTTTTTATTTTTTAAATCCAATTTAACAATACTACTCTCCTACTCAGAAAATATAAGTGATGACTTTTTTAACAAAAGAATATTTCCTCAACATATTTTCTGACATATATCAAACATTTAATTAGTATTAATTAAATAAAACCTTATTTCTCTTAATATGGGACATGTGATGTACAAAATTCTTGCCAGTCAAAAACACAGATCTCCAGCATTTCAAATGTTTTTCAGAGAACTCAGCGATTAATTTAATCAACCTAGCATTTGCCAAATATTTATTTGAGTTAATTTGGTATTTGAGATAGAGATTATGATAAACATATGTCTTTGTCTGCTTGGGCTACTCTAACAAAATAGCCCCAACTGAGAAGCTTAGAAACAACAGAGTTTTTTCACACAGTTCAAGTTTCACACTAGTCAGGGAGCAGCATGGTTGCATTCTGGTGAGGACCTTGTTCCTGGTTAACAGCCATCGCCTTCTTCATAGGCCCTCACATGGTAAAATTGGTCTCTGTGATAGCTCTTTTATAACAGCGCTAATTCTCTTAATGATGGCTCCACCCTCTTAACCTAAACACCTCCCAAAGTCCTCACCTCCTAATACCATCACCTTGGGCTTTTGGATTTCAACATACCACTTTTGCGAAAACACAAACATTCAGAACATTACAACAGGTTAACTGGTTATTTTTCTAGATTAACCAAAATCTCTTTATTAAATAAAAAGGAAGTACTTAGATTACAGTGCATTTACTTTTTATCAGAAACATTTTATTAAAATTAAAATGAATATTGTATTCAACTTTTACAATATCACTAAAAGAAATGTCATTTGAAGAATGTTACAATGTGTGGGGCTCCTGGGTGGCTCAGTGGGTTAAAACCTCTGCCTTCGGCTCAGGTCATGATCATTGAAGGGTCCTGGGATTGAGCCACGCAGCAGGCTCTCTGCTCAGCGGGGAGCCTGCTTCCCTTCCTCTCTCTCTGCCTGCCTCTCTGCCTATCTGTGATCTCTGTCAAATAAATAAACAGTATCTTAAAAAAAAAAAAAAAGAATGTCACAATGTGAGAATGTTGAGGGTTATCCAGGTCCCATGATCCTAGAAGACCACAAATGTTAAGAAAGTCCCCCCACGGGCGCCTGGGTGGCTCAGTGGGTTAAAGCCTCTGCCTTCAGCTCGGGTCATGATTCCAGGGTCCTGGGATCGAGCCCCACATCGGGCTCTCTGCTCAGCAGGGAGCCTGCTTCCTCCTCTCTCTCTCTCTCTCTTTCTCTCTCTCTCTCTGCCTGCCTCTGCCTACTTGTGATCTCTGTCTGTCAAATAAATAAATAAAATCTTTAAAAAAAAAAAAAAAGAAAGCCCCCCACCTTTTGTATTCTGGGAAATAGCTTACTGCCAAGACCTGCCCTTCCCCCCACAGGGCTTAGATAAGAATCACAGATGGCCCTTCTTGACTATTTATGACAGACCAAAAACTCTTCCCAATCATTGCTTCATGAATGATTAGCTGAATTGCTTATACCCATTGATCAATGGGAAGAAAACACTTGTTAACTGGATTATCCTTAGCTTTTCTTCTTCCCATAAATTCCTGGATTTAAGCCAGCATACAGCCCCTTCTAAGAAAAGACCAGTCTCTGGGTAAAAATTCTCTCATGAACTATCCAATCACTCCATTGTTTTATTCTTCACATCTGTTTCTTTCTAGCTTTAATTCTCTCTATTAAAACTTTAAACAAGAGAACAAAACCAAAAAACCAAAAATACTCTAACTTTTCAGAGGCTTTCACAGTATTCTCCCTATTCCAAGAATCCCTTTTCCTTCTTTTGAATAAAGCACCTACTAAGTCCAGATTTGCTTTTATTTGATAATTGTTTCTGGAGAAGTTTTACCTATAAAAGTTAAAATACTTAAGGTTAACTTCTTTTATGCCACAAAAAATGTCCATACTAAAGAATTTCTGTACAATGGCAATAAAATGTGAACTAGAGAAATCTATGAGTTCCCATTATCTGTCAGGAAGTCACAGCAAAATGTCGTGCTTTCTGTTACATGTACCTTTTCTTCTTTTAATTGGTCTATATTTTGTCATTTTTTTTTACTTTTTATAAACAATAAAGCCTTTTTGTTTGTAAAATTTTGTTGCATGTGGAAATCTACAAACTGCAAGAAAGAAATCCTTAATATTAAGAACTTTATAGAATTTAATTAATTTGTGTAAGCCTGTGTGTGCATGTAATGTATATTGTCAAAGTGTTGAGAATAATTTCAGGTCCATTTAAACCATAGTTAAACACTCTATGAGTGATTAGTAATTGATTTCATCATTTTAGTGGCAGCTTTGCAGTAGTAATTGTTAGATGGGTGGGTTCTCTGTTCAAATGACTGGAACAAGTGCATTAATTTGGAAAGCAGTTGACATTTTTGCTCCTTCTAAAACTAGATTAATTTTTTTAACATTTTAAAGAAATATGTAACTATTGGGAAACTAGCAAGAATATAAATTATTTTCAGTATGATCTCAACTTTAGGCAACTTCAAAAACATTCATATGAAATTATATCATTTCAGGAATTCACTTTACATGTGGCTGATGCAGTTTTTCCAAAAATAATAATTCAGTCAGTGAGGATGGTTCTGATGGACTTAGATTCAGCAAGGGAGAGAGGAGTATCTGACTAGTCAGATGCTTAATCATGACCAAATATACTACCTGCACAATAACTCTCCTATTGGAGCACACCAAAGAGCTGTCCTATGTTCTGAATTCCACAGGTCTATCCATTCCATTGCCCAAGACTTGTTCCTAAAGTTCCAGCTCAGAGACTGAGAATTACTGATTGATTATTTAGAAGCATAACTGAAATACAAAGCTAGATGTTCTTTTTATTCAGATCACAAAACAAAACAAAACATTACATACTCTAGGCCACTGGCTATAATATTTGAGGATCCCAATGATTTTTAAAAGTTTTTTATTTAAATTCCAGTTAGTCAACATACAGAGTAATACTAATTTCAGGTGTACAATATAGTGATTCAACAACTCTATGCATTGCTCAGTGCTCATCATAAGGGTACCCTTAATCCTCATCACCTATTTCACCCATTCCCTCCCTCATCTCCCCTCTAGTAACCATCAGTTTTTTCTCTATAGTTAAGAGTCTCTTTCTTGGTTTGTCCCTCCCTCTTTTTTTCCTCCTCTGCTCATTTGTTTTGTGTTATATATGTATGCACAAATACACACACACACACCCCACATCTTTTTTTATCTATTCATTAGTTGATGGACACTTGGGCTGTTTCCATAATTTGGCTATTATAGATAATGCTTATGCACAGTGAAAGAAACAATCAGCAAAACTAAAAGGCAACCTATGAAATGGGAGAAGATATTTGCAAATGATATATCTGATAAAGGATTAGTATATAAAAGATATAAAGAAATTCTAAAACTCAACACCCCCTAAAACAAACAATCCAGTTAAAAAATGGGCAAAAGATGTGAACAGATATTTTTCCAAAGAAGATATACAGTAGATACACGAAAAGATGCTCACCATCACTCATCATTAGGGAAATACAAATCAAAACTACGATGAGATGCCACCTCACACCTGTTAGAATGGCTAAAATCAACGATTCAAGAAACAATGGGTGTTGGTGAGACTGTGGGGAATGGGCAACCCTCTTGCACTGTTGGTGGGAATGCAAACTGGTGTAGCCACTCTGGATAAAAGTATGGAGATTCCTCAAAAAGTTAAAAATAGATCTATCCTACAATCCAGCAATTGAACGACTAGGGATTTACCCAAAGATAAAAAAATACTAACTCAGTGATTTTTGTTTAGGGTCAATGTTCACTGTTTTCTAATAATTGAGATCTTTTGTCAATACGAGGATCTATCATTTTTTAGAAAATTATAGCTCTGTTCTGTGTTATGGTATGTGCAAATAATCTGCTCCATACTAGATTACTGATTTTCCAAGCTACATTATAAATACATTAAGATGAGAATTTGAGAATGTCAGTACTACTTCTACATTATGTGCTATTGACCGTTATTGACTTATAACACAGTCCATATCATCTCAAAAAGACACATAGAATCAAAAGGAATTTATTTTGATTACCTTTTCAGAAGTAACTCTATGGGCACCTGGGTGGCTCAGTCAGTTAAGCAACCGACTCTTGATTTTGGCTCAGGTCATTATCTCATGATTGTGAGATTGAGCCCAGCATCTGGCTCTGCATTGGGCTTGAAGCCTGCTTAAGATTCTCCCTCCCTTTCCTTTGCCCTTCCCCCGCTACTTGTGCACACACTGTCCCTCTAAAAAAAAAGCTGTAAATTTTTTTTTTATCATATGTATCTGAAAGAGATTTTATAATTTTCCACTTTTTTAATCTGGGCATGTGGCAAGAACTTCTTAAAAAGTTAGGGCTTCAGTGATTTAAATGGTCTTATTAGTATTATTCATCTTATCAAACAGTTAAATTAAGTGCCTAGTAGCTAAAAATTATTTATTTTACCCTAATATAAGTATAATTTTATCAGGTACAGTGTTTACTTGTTGTCTTTATTCTTTAGGTTTGAGGCACTACCATTTTTAAATTTTCTTTCCATCCTACCATAGTAATGTATAGGTTCATTGATATCCATGAAACTATAGCTTTTAGTAAGTGCATTTCAGGTACTTCCTGCCTCTAGGAAGAGCTACACATAACACTGTAATTTGTCATTGCAGATGGTAAGGGTTTTGGGAAAAGAAACTTTCAGATTTTTATTTACTTCGTAGTGGTTTACAGCTCTTTGAGGTAGGAACACTTTCTCTTTTAATGATGTAAACAGGCCCTAAGTATGAGAAACTCACTGTCCATTATAAAGCCCACAATGATCAACAGGGATTGTATTTAGAAGAGCCAAACTATCGAGAGGAAGATTTAAGAATCTTATACTAATAGTTTAAGACTTGATTACTAATAATGTTAGTGAAATTCCTACAAAGCAGTTTTGTTACTTTCCTATCTAGCAAGGACAGGAACACTTTCTTTAAAATGCTTTAATTATGTTTAATGCATGGGCCATTCTTTACCTACTTCTTGAAATACATATAATCTTTTTTCTTTTCTGTCATTTTAACATTTAAAACCTTTTCCTTATAAAATTATAAAATTATTCTCTCTCTCTCTCTCTCCTTTTTTTTTTTTTTTTGGTCTTACTTTTCTAAAATCTCTTCTTTACTTGGACAATAAGGCAGTAAGCTTAGTAAAACAGAAGAAATTCAGAAGTGAAGCAGAAGGAATTAGAAAAAAAAATTTAAGACAACACTTCTATGCCTTTCAGAATGATACTCTTCTTGTTCTTTTGTAATTTTGTATTAGGCTCCTGAGAAATAAGCAATTATGAGTGGACCAAGGTAAATTAGAAATTATTTCAATAATAGTTTACTTTCCACCAGATATCTGAATTAGATTAAAGATTACTTAACTGATAAAAGCAAAGAGAACATAGAAAAAAGGATCAAGTTGTAATGCAAGCTCTATCATTACATAGCTCTCTGATCTTCAATACATTGTTTAACCACAATAAAACTTGCTTTTTAAAAATCCATACATCTAAAGAGAGTGTCATAGTTTTGTGAGCATCAAATAAGTAAGAAAATTCCATGCTTATCACTTGGAACATATTCAATATTGACTGCAACTAACACTTTCTTCAATCTGCGATTTTACCCCACTTGCTCCCATCTTCTTCAAGTATTTGGTCTATCAGTTACATCTGTCTCTTTTTTATTTTTAACAATTTGTCCTTACTGACATTGTTTTTAAATCAGTCTATAAATATATCCATGACATTCCCATTTGAAAAAAAATATTGTAATCCTACACTCCCTTCCAGCTTCCCATTTTCCTCTTTTCAGTCTACCTTTTAAAAACAAAGTAGTGTACACACACACACAGAGAGAGAGAATAAATATAAAAATAAGGAAAATGTAGAATTTGAGATTTTTCAATATGTATTATAAGTCATATATATGCATACATATATATATACATATACGCAATCTCAATTTTTTCATTTTCATTACTTTTACATTTTTCAATCTCAATTTCTTTACTTCCAATCCATTCCCTAATCCAGTTCTATCACCAGATCCAACCTTCCTCCCACCCCTATGCTGAAACATTTCTAACAAGAACCAACACCATGCCTTAACTGTCAAACCCTGTTTTGGTGAGACTCTGATATTATACATCTTACCCATTTTCTCTCACTATTCAAATAGTTCTCTTTTAGTATGAGTAGCAAATTGTTTTTTCCTCAACTAATGACATTAAAAATTACGATGTTTCATTATCCTGACTTTCTTTCTGACTGTTCTATCTATATATCCATCTAAGTAAGATGGCTCCTAAATATTTTTCTCTAGCTATGGCATCTCTTAATTTTCTGGCTCATATATCCAAATATCTTTCAGAAAAATTGATTCTATATACCAAAATAAACCCAAAGTAGGACCCAGATTCACAAATTCATCCCTTTAAAATCTATTTATTCTTCTGTTTTCTATATTAGTTAATCCCAAGAGTCTCCATGAAGAACAAATGCTATCAGAACTATTCTCAAAATTTGTCCTGATCCTAAGTAATTCTAACTTCATCTTTCCCTATATATCCTTCTTTAATTTGAAATGCTATATTAAAAGTCTATAGGCACAATGAATTCTGAGTAGGATCTGAAATCAATCAAACTGACATTAACCTAATATTTGTGATCCTATTTCAAAAGTCATGTTCTATTTATATTGTGCTAGCCAAAGTATTTTGCATGGGTTTCACAGTTTCAAAGGGTAGGGGTAAATAGATACCGCCTCTTGATATAAGAAACTGAACTATAAAATCACATTTCAACAGGCATGGATATAGGTAGACAATTGGGGCCAGATTCTTAACCAATTCACCAAAAATCCTACTGTCTCCAGGAAATTTACTGCTAGGCTTCTGGAAGGATAAGCATAATATATGTACTAGGCAAACATAATGACTTTTGAGGTAAAATAAGTTAGTGAGCTCCAGTGTCAAATTGCCTGGATTCTAGTGTTGGTTCTACCACCTACTTGCAGAACATATTTAAGAGAATTATCTATCTTTAGCCTGGGTTTTTCTATCCTTTAGATGGAGCTAATTTTAGAACTTAATCACAGAACTTTGCTTAGTTCAAATAAATAAACCATTTAGAATGGCACCGGGCACACAGTACTCTTTCCATATATTTTAATAAACATTATTGTGTAAGAAACAGGATCACAAAATATTAGATCAATAGCAATTTGATTAATTTCAGCTAATACTCAGAATACATTGCCTATACTACCCTTAAGATAATATTCCAAGTTAAGGAATTCTATCTAGACCTGTTTCTCTCTTTCTCTCTCTGTTACATACTACCCCCTGAGAATCTCAAACAGTGCCATGCATTTACACCAATTTATACCATGACTCCAGTCCTTGATGTAGTAGCCCCCTGACAACTGCCCTGTAATTCTGACCATCCTATTAAAGTTAATGGCTGCAAATGAATTCTTTTTTTAAAAAAAGATTTGCTTATTTATTTATTTATTTATGTATCAGTCAGAGAAAGGGAGAGAGAGAGAGAGAGCGCACAAAAGCCCTTGCTTGTGAGAAGCAACCTCTCCCGCGCCCCCCAAGCAGGGAGCCCAATGTGGGACTCAATCTCAGGATGCATGGCCTGAGCCCAAGGCAGTCGCTTAACTGACTGAGCCAACCAGGTGTCCTTGCAAAATTATTTCTTTCACTGCTTTACATCCCTTCATGCTTCCTTTTCGTCTCTTTCACAATCAGTTACTCAAGTTAAAGCCTAGTGATTTCCTTTGTTTTTTACTCTCATTTTCTAACTACCTCATAATCATTACAACAATCATCCTTGCAGAAAAAACAAAACAAAACAAAACACTTCCTTTTCTTTACTCCTTTGAAAGCCATGTATTTATTTTCTGCCTTTTCATAAATGTAAATGGAAAGGAAATGGCTATTCATCTTTGTATTAGTATAAGATACTGGTATATCTATCAACATCAAATCTAAACAAAAGAATCAAACAAAGCATACGCTTGGATTTTGAGGTTTGTATATGAACCTACACATTTGATTCTAGTTACTTCAAGTTAAATCTAAAATGGAAAGTGAAACATGACTGAATATGCCAGAAACTTTGAGACATTCATATTCAGTTAAAATGGAACTCAGTATGAAATACTAACCAATCACTTGCTAAAGAAAAACTTGCCTGGGAATTGAGAAGATGAGATTTCTGCCAAATAGAACTACCCCTCCACCAGTACCACTACTGCAACTGTAGGCTCTGAGAAACGTGGATAAGCCAATAATTAAATAAGGATATGTAATGGCAGGTAAAGCAAATGTCATTAATATCTGCACCATTGCTTGCACACCCTGTAGTTGCCTGCTGACACCATCCCCTTCTCTCTATACTATACTCACATAGCATGAAGGGATAGCCAAAAAGTCTTACTAAAGATTTCAAACTTGAGTAATGGCTATTTGTAAAGAAAGATCACATACTCTTTTTTTTTTTTAAGATTTTATTTATCCATTTGACAGACAGAAATCACAAGTAGGCAGAGAGGCAGGCCGAGGGGGAGGGGAAACAGGCTCCCTGCTGAGCAAAGAGCCTGATGCGGGGCTCAATCCCAGGACCTTGAGATCATGACCTGAGCCAAAGGCAGAGGCTGTAACCCACTGAGCCACCCAGGAGCCCCCACATGCTCTTTTTAAAGGAAGATCACATAATACCTATTTATTAAGAGAATAAATTACAATAAATAATATTATGTAAATCAGGTAGATACTATATAGAAGAAAGCAGTAATTTATAAAACATGTTCAATAAATATTTAGTGGGAAAGCATGGAGAGATTAAAATGACATGCAAAAATTAAAATATATGGGGAAAGTCAAGAAAATTCTGCTACTTATACAAATACTTAAACAATAAGAAAATAATACAGCATAAAAGAAACTGTTGTTAGGGACACCTGGGTGGCTCGGTCATTTAAGCATCTGCCTTTTACTCAATTCATGAGCCCTGAGTCCTGGGACTGAGTCCAACATCAGGCTCCCTGCTCAGCAGGAAGCCTGCTTCTCCCTCTGCCTGTGCTTTCTCTCTGTTTCTCTGACAAATGATTAAATAAAATCTTAAAAAGAAAGAAAGAGAAGTAGTTGTTAAAGAAGCTATAAAAGAAAATTTCTCCAATATGAAAAAGCTCAAAGAGTGTCAAAAATGATCATTCAACATGTTTTAAACACAGCTATATTATTTTTTTTCCAGAATGAAAGAGAAACTCCCTAAGGATCTGAGCAGAAAATAATATGCAACTCTCCTCTCCCACATGCCAAAAATAACATGTAACGTCCCCCAATCCAGAATTTCTCCTTTGTAAACAAAAGAATCTGAATCAATAAGCCATGACAATTACTTTTTTCTTTTTTAAATATCAAAAAAGAGACATAGTGAAACTCCCAGGAAATTTTACTAATCTCAAATCCCCCATGATATATAATGAATTCTCCATTATGTAGAAATTAAGCATTAGGGTGCCTGGGTGGCTCAGTTGGTTAAGTATCTGACTTCAGATCATGGTCCCAGGGTTCTGGGATCAAGCCTTGTGTCTGGCTCCCTGCTCAGCAGGGAGTCTGCTTCTCCTTCTCCCTCTGTGCTTCTCCTTGCTTGTGTGCTCTCTCTCTCTCAAATAAATAAATAAAATCTTAAAAAAAAAAGAAGTTTAACATTAGAAACCATTGCTGTTTTGTGCCACTATTATCATTTCAGAGAAAGTAATATACTTCTCAAGTGTGCAGAGAATCAGGATGGTGAGTGGTGGTTAGGGAACACTACAGAACCATATATCTACAGCAGTTCTTTTCTTAGCCCCCCAAAAATGTTGTAAAAAATGATATATTCAGCCAGGCTAATATATACTTGTGAAAGAAGTTAATATAAGGAGTAAAAAGTATTACATTTCTGATCAATAAAAATGTCAGATATGTATTCTAGAATTTTGAGAAAGAAATCACATAAAGAACGCAAGAGTAAGAGATGTAAAGTTTAAAAGAAGTGGTGGGGAATTAAAAAAAACATTTAAGAGTTAATATGTAAGTCATTCTCTGTAATGTGATCACAAATAGAACATATGTTAAGAAGCACCATTTATTTCTTTTGATGGCATTTATTTAAAGTAAGGTACACAATTTTTAAAAACAAATTGATGATAATAATCTGCATCTAAAGTCATAAGGTTTTCCAAGAAAAACAAAAAGTAACACAAACTATTTTATATTTAATTACTTGTTTATTCTTGTTTTTAGTATTTTATTTTAGACACCAGAAAAACACATATGCTTTCAGATATATAATTACTAGCAGAATAAAAAAAGGTATAAGAAATATCCAAGTCACAGAAAAAAATGAAAAAACTTAAAACAATGTGGCAAAATATCTCTTAAGAAATGTAGTAAGAAAGTATCAAAAATGTATAGGATGTCATGTTGTGTAACTGTTTCTTAGGAATATAAATGGAAGTAAAAGAAGTCGAAAACACACTTAAGTGTTTTGAAAAATGATTTGTAAGTATGTCGTAAATTCACTGAAGAATTTATTAGTAATTACTAAGTACCAGTACAACATTTAAGAAAATAATGTCATTATTTCATGTCTGCCAGAAAAATCTCTCTCTCTCTCTTTTTCTGTCTTTCCATCTGTCTGTCTCTCTCAATCTCATCTGTTTATTAGGAAATGAAAATAAATGTGAAAGTGATTCATTTTTAGGCACTTTGGAGTGGCTTACAGCACACTAATGCATCCACTTAGAATAACTAGAAAAAGATAGGAAAATACTATTTATCTGTTTAAAGGCATCAGAGAGATTCCAGAACATAAAGAAAGAATGGGCCGAGAGTCTGGAGAGGAAAGAATATGAAAGTTAAGCTGCCACTGTGTAGACACTTTTCCCTAGGAAAAATTTCCATTTCTGCACACATGACAGAATACTGAGAACCAAGGATTTTCAAATCCAGCATATATAGAAACAAAGGCCATTCCTAGAATGACAAGGAAATCAGCAGAGATTTTAATGTTCCCCCAAAAGAGCTGGACATACAAAGCTGGAAACTTGAGAGCCCTCAAGTCTGTGCCTGTTTATTCCATCAATATGTATTTGAATTTTGAAGCTAAATGAAGCAAATGTCTGAAACACAGCAGAAAGCATTTCAAAGCAGAATAGAGTTCTCAGAAGGCAGAGAAGATAATGATGCTCAAGTCTTCATAGGGGAAGGATTCCTGGTGACCACAGGATCATGGTTCTTTCCACAGCTATAGAACGATACATCCTAGGAGCAGAATGTAACAGAAGGTAGAGTGAATTTACTAATATTCTAACAGGTTTGACTCACATCAGTCCATGTCTGGATGAAAGTAACCAGGTTCCCATCTCTCTGACTACTAGAAAAAATGCTGGACTCTTTGTGGTAGAGGATGACATCATCTAGATCCTCTACAGTATTTTATTTGTTTTATAAACAATATTTTACGGTTTTAAAAGGTTAGTGCACATTCCAGTGTATGACATAAAATCCAAGAAAACAAATACAAAGACCATAAGCAATCCAGATATGAGATTTATCCTAAAATAACCTTCAACATGTTCAAGAGAAAAAAAAATAAGCAAATAATGGAGAATTGTAGCAATTCAGTTGGCATCTGGGGCTGCAGTGTCATCGGAGGCTCAGCTGAGCAAAGATGTTTCCGAGCTCCCTAGTTGTTGACAGAATTCATTTTCTTATGGTTGCAGGACTAGGGGTCTAAGCTTTGTTCTGGAGGTCACCCTCAAGACCTGGAGATTCCTTAAACTTTGGTGCCATGTGAGCATCTACTCATGGGTACTCCTTACTTCACGACATCTTGCTTATTTAAAAGTCAGCAGATTAAAAAAAAAAAAATAGAGAAAGAGAAGGTGAGTCAACTAGGAGGATGGATTACACATATAGTAGTACAATGATGGGAAGACATTCTATCATCTTTGCTATATTCAATGGTTAGGAGAAAATCAAAGTTCGCATACACAAAAGGAAACCATTACACAGAATCAGGAGGTAGAAATTAATGCAGATCACCTTAGGGTCTGTCTTCTACACATAGGAATAATAAAAATTACATAATGTACTTTATTTATATCTATGTTTAAAAATAACACTCTAGTATAGGCATACACACACACAAAGCTTAGGGGTGACCCAACTTTTTCTTTTTCTTTTTCAATGTGAAAGACTGACTTACATGAACAGTGCATCACATGATAGATATAGTCATAATGGACTACCAAAGGTCAAGGAATGCAGGATTGCTTTAAGTATTCGAGCAGAAGTCTTGATATTTTACACTACTCAAATGAGCTTTTCAACACATTTCTATTTAATAACAATAGCCACTTAACACTAATGCATCACTCATTGTTTCATGTGAACTGCTATGACTCTTGAAATGAAAGAAAAACTTTACAACTGGGAGCATCCATGTGGAAACATAAGAACATTCTTGATTTTCCCTCCTGCTGTTCACTCTAATTCAGGAAATACTGAGCCAAAGGCCCACTGTCACATCAAGAACAGGGAGGGAGGCTTATGAATTAGCATACTTATTCATACATCATTTTTCCTGATGCCAGCTTTGAATAGATGTCTTGCCACATAACATACTATGTTTGAATAAGAAGTACTTTTGAGTGTACTTGGGAAGATTCCAAAGAAGGGAGCTCATCATTTAGTTATTTAGTTTATCTAAGCTCAACTACTTCACAAAAAAATCTTAACATGTAAAGAACAGTGTTCTGATTTTTAAAATTTGTTATCTGCATCTGGCCTTCAACAACTAAATATTCATTTTCCGATAGTCCAACGGTCATAATTTCTAGTTTACAGCAATTTTAAAATACTGATTTTTAATGCCACAGCTTTCCATTGGCTTATGGTCATATGTCATCAGCTTCATTTGATTATTTTGTTTTGCTAATTTATTTACAGCTGCAAAGCAGAAATATACCTAAACATTCTATTATTTCTGACACCCAAACTACTGTGCTAACAAAAATTCTATTTTTAGTTAAATGTGAGTAAATAAAGAATGCTTGAGAGGATTAACTGTGTATTCAATTTTCCTACCAAATAGCAAAGACTTGATCTGACCAGTAGTTAATGGTGATTTGGCCTGGAATTTCTTAGATTTTGAACTAGTCTTCCCAGGAGAAAAGGCCAGGAGTTCAGGGGGAAAAATGCCAGTATCTGAAGATATTCTGGGAGTACACAGCCTTATTTTGACAAAAAAGAATAACTCAGTTTTCTGGAAAACTGATAAAATTCGTATAAAAACAAAAACAAAATTTGTTTTATTTTTCCACCTCCACTGATAAGAGGATTCTGGCAAACTCTCTTCATGTAACAAATGCACTTTCATACTTAAAAATGCATCTGTCCTAACTCTGGGTTGTATATTGTCCTCTCAAGCTTTGAGAAAATTGTACTAAAGCCAAGAAATTCATGCTTCCATCATCAGGTGAGGTTGGGGAGTTCCAAGTTTTTATCACAAGTATCACTATTAAGTAAGTCAACTTTCTGACTTACATTGCTACTTTACACCTTTCTTTTCATTATTTCTTTTTAACTTTCTCTTGTGTATCTGACACTTGAAATATGTTGTTCTGTTCTGCTCCATTACTGCAAAGAGTAATGGAAATAATCATTCCTCAAATATCGTTCTATAAGAGATATGCTTTTGTGGGCTGCTTAGCCTGAACTCACTTTCAAAGTTGATTCTGAATTCCACTCATAAAGGTGGCATAGATCTGCTTCTTCCTCATCTTTCTCACTAGTTATAATAATCAACTAAGGAAATAACTCAAGGGAAAGCTAATAAAGAATTATGAAATGCTGTAAAAAGAGAGAAACTGGTAGAAATGGATCTGGAAGACTGGGGAAGATAAGATGACTAGTTAAAATTGCAAGAGGATATAAATTGACTATTATAGTTGAAGACTTCAGGAACCTCTGTTAATAATTGATAAAGCAAGTAGACAGAAAATCAATAAGTATACAGAGTTCTTTTAAATTCTACCAACAAACTTGACCTAATTCATATGTATAAAATGTTACAATCAGAACCATCAGAATACACACACTTATCAAATGTACATGGATTATTTACTAAGGAAATCATATTCTGAGCTATAAAAAAGTCTCAATATATTTAATACAATTTAAATCATACAAGTATGTTCACCTGATTACAATGATTACAATACTTCTGTAGATGAAAGGAGAAAATACTAATCTCACCAATATCAGAAATGAGAGAGAAGGTATCACTGGAGATTCACCAGTATTAAAAGAATAATAAGGTAATGCTATTAAAACCTTTATGTCAACAAATTTGACAATTTGGGTTTAGTGGATACATTCTATAAAAGAGAGAAACTGCCCGCTCACTCAGGAAATAATAGTAATGAATTATGAATACATTGTCACTAATGTGAATAAATAAATACTATAATAAAATTTAGTTAGGAACGTTTTCACAAAGAAGAATTCATGCTCACGCGTTTTCCCTTGTGAATCCAAGAAAACCTTCGTGGAAGAAATTATGTTAATTCTATACAAATTCTTTTGGGAAATTGAAGAGGAGAAAATATTTCCCAATTCATTTTATGAAGTCCATATTACTCTTCTACTCAAACCAGAAAAAGTCATTAAAAGAAAACTTCAGAGCAATATGTCTCTTAAACATTGTTGCCAAACTAATTTTTTTTTAAATTTAGTAAGCTGAATCTAACATATATAACAGAATCATTAATCATGACCACATTGGGTTTATGCCAGAAATCCAGGTTGCTTTAATATTTATAAAGCAAACAGTGTAATTTTCCATACACAGAAAAAAGTATAAATGCATAACAACTTTAACAGATGTAGAAAAGACATTTGACCAAGAAAAGCCAGTAATGACAAAGCCTTTTGACAAAGGAGGAATATAAAAAGTTTCCTCCTATTAATTAAAGACATTTATGGGAAACTATAATTAATGATATAACTGAAGATAAAAACTGAGTAATTTCCAATTAATATTAATAAAAAGGCAAAGATATCAACTTTTGCCACTTTTATTTCTCACTTTACTGGAGGTTTGAATGAATGTAAGAAGGAAAGAAAAAGAAATAAAAGATCCATTTTAGAAATAAAGAATGAAAACTGTTATTTCCAGATCACATAAATCACTTACATAAAAAATATTAATCTCCAAAAATCTACTGAAACTAATTAGTGAGTTCAGCAAGTTTTCATGATATAAAAACTCAATTTTATTTTTGTTTCTAGCAAGGCACAATCAGAAATTTTAAAAAATATATACTAAGTACTGAAAAAATATGAAACACAGGGACAAATCTAATGAGTGACTTGCAAGGCTTATACATTAATACTGTAAAACATTCCTAAAAGAAATTAAAGAATCCCTAAATACATAGAGATATATGCCTTATCAAAAGTGTCAACATTGTTAAGATCTTAATTCTCCACAAACTGATCTATAACTGCAATGAAAATTAGGCCTTTTTAAATTTTTGCACAATTTGCCAAACTGCGCCTAAGTTTCATATGAAAATGCAAAAGTATAATTAGGCAGAACAACTTTGAAATAGAAAAAATCAATTTGGAGGATTTATATTATCTGCCTTCAACATTTATTATAAAGATACAGTAATCATAAAAGTTTGTTATTGGCATCAAGATATACAAATATACCAATAAAACAAAATAGAAAGTCCAGACACACACACACACACATAGTTGATCTTCAACAATGATGCACACACAATTCAATGAGTAAAGGATAGTTTTCTCCAACAAAATATACTGGATCAATCAGATATTATTAACAAAATGAATCTTCAACTTCTACATTGCATCATATACCAAAATTAAGTCAAAATTAATCATAGGCCTAGGGTCACCTGGGTGGCTCACTTGGTTGAACATCTGCCTTTGGCTCAGGTCATGATCCCAGGGTCCTGGAATTGAGCCCAATATCGGGCTCTGTTTAGTGGAGAGCCTGCCTCTCCTTCTCCTTCTGCCTGCTGCTCTTCCTGCTTGTGGGCTCGCTCTCTCTCTCTCTCTCTCTCCATCAAAAAAATAAATAAAATCTTTTAAAAAATTGAATTGTAGGCCTAAATGTAAAAATCTAAAATAAAACTTCTAGAGACTCCCTACGAAAAGATCTTTGTGACCCTGTGTTAGACTGAGATTTCTCATACAAAACTCCAAAACCATGATCTATCTTAAGAAAAAACAATAAATTGAGCTTCAACAAAATCAAGAACTTCTGTTCATTGAAAGGCATGGTTATGAACATAAAAAGACAAACCACATATAAAAGAAAATATTTGTAAATAACACATATATTATAAAGAACTCTCACACCTAATAATAATAATTTTTAAAAATCCAATGAAGAATTGACAGAGATTCAAACAAAAAATTCACTATAGATGGTACAATGATGGCAAAGAAGCACACGGAAATAAGATGAATATCATTCAGTGTTTGGGGAATGTAAGTAAAGCCACACTGTGATACTTCTCTACAACCAGTAGACAATTTTAAATTAGAAGATACACTATACCATGTTCTGGCAAGGGTGTGGTGCAAACTAGCTCTCATACAGTGGTGGTAAAAGAGTAACATTTACAAACACTTTGAAAAACAGTTCAGCATTTTCTGCCATTCTACCCCACTGCAAGGCTTTTTTCAAGAGAAATGAGTTTTGTTCATAATGAATACTCATAAATAAATGTAGCTTTACCTGTACTCGCCAGAAAAACAAGGAATAACCCAAACAGTCATTTAAAAAGGAATAGGAAAACAAATTGTGGTATATCGATGAAACGAAATACTAGTCAGAAATCAGAAGGAACAGGGGCGCCTGGTGGCTCAATCATTAAGTGTCTGCCTTCAGCTCAGGTCATGATCCTGGGATCCTGGGATTGAGCCCAGCATGGGGCTCCCCACTCAGTGGGAAGCCTGCTTCTCCCTCTCCCTCTACCTCTGCTTGTGTTCCCTCTCTCGCTGTGTCTTTCTCTGTCAAATAAATAAATAAAATCTTTTTAAAAAAGGAAAAAAAAAGAAATAAGAAGGAACAAACAACTGAAACATGTAACATCTTGGATGAATCTTAAAATAATAATGGTAGGTGAAGGAAACAAAACAAACCTTAAAGCTTATATACTATAATTCCATTTAGATACAATTTTAGAAAATTAAGCTCTTCTGAAGCAGTTTGGTATATTCATGGAGTAAGGAGACTCAGCGAGGTTTGTGAGGGAGGGGTTATCAAGGAGGATAAATAAACTTGAGATAACTTATATGTCATTATCTAATGTCAGTATACATTTTCACATTTGTATACATATGTCGCAGCTTATGTAACTGTACAAGTCATGTGCTGTTTATTTTTTGTCAACTATTTGTCAATAAAATTGTTAAAAATGAAAAAAACAAATTTTGTTTTAGGCTAAGAAGGGAGAGATTACCGAGTGTCATTGAATTTTCAAAGATTACTTATACATTACTTAAGTGAATCATTTGTATATACATGGCTCTGATTGTTGTTACAGCAAAAATCTGTGCGTTGCCATTCTTAACCTTGTCCTATTAGTCTAGAGCAGAATATATCATATAAATATATTTAATTTATTTGTTAAAAGCAATTTTCAAAGAAAAATACCATCAAAAATACCACAGGAGCAGAGATGAGAGCTATTACATTCTCGGGATAAAATAAAGCAAACAAGAGTTCTGTCAATCAACGCCATCTCCTCTAGGTCTTATAACTCTAGATTTCTTTTCTTTTCTTCCTTTTAATCAAATTCAGTCATTTTCTCTTTAGTTCTGGACTCATTTTTCATGATTTTCCAAATAAGTCAATATATTTCAAAATTAAGTAGGACTTTCTATAAAATTAAATTCTGTAGCCTTAGGTTTGAAAATTCACATTCATCATAATTTGTTAAAAGAAAAATCCTCCATTTTGAAATATTACCGGGACTATTATTAATGGATGTCAAATATCAATGACAACAAAATGTTAAATATATTTAGGAAATGCCCACAAAGTCTACAATATTTATACATGCATGCAAATGAATTCCTAAAGGAAAAAAAATAATAAAAATTCCAAATTCTGGAAAGAAGTAGACATATATTTAACTAAAGTCACTATATTTTAAATAAAAATTTTAAGTAAATTTTGCCTCAACTAAAAGAAATGTCCAAAAAAATTTAACAAGGTACTTTGTAAAACTATACTGAAGGCTGTTGAGAAGTTCAACTAAATAGCTAAATAACCAAATACAAAGAAATTCTCCTGAACCGTATACTGGTTAATGATTAACAATGGTGAATTTTATATTATGTGTCTTTTACCACAATTAAATATTTTTTTAAAAGAAATACTACTCTCAAAAAATTAAA
The DNA here is from genome assembly GCA_003697995.1 of Taxidea taxus jeffersonii. NCBI lineage: Eukaryota > Metazoa > Chordata > Mammalia > Carnivora > Mustelidae > Taxidea > Taxidea taxus. The sequence goes on from ML105806.1 coordinate 153,705, forward strand.
AGAAAAATATAAAATGGTACATAATTCTGAATGAAAAAACCACAGCCTTCCAGAAATGTTTTAATTAGAAGAGGCCACTATGTAAAATTCTATGCTAATACATTTTGATATCTCTGTTCATTGTATGTTATTCTGAGAAAAACGGAACATGTTTCAGGAAGATGTAGAAAACTCAGACCGATAACAAATCAATTCCATCATCATGTTAGAAGATAGCACTCATAGAACGGAGATGTAATTAAGTTCTGATATGGCCACGATGTTGCTGTAAAATGGTTTAAACTACCTGAAACCCCTAGTAAATAGATGGCAAAATGCCTGTATTCATTTCCTAGGACTGTCATAACAATGTGCCACAAACTGGGTGGCTCTTCACAACAGAAATTTATTGGCTCACCTTTCTGGAGGCTGAAGGTAAGCTCCCTCTGAAACCACTAGAGGAGAATCCTTTGTTGCCTCTTGCAGCTTCCGATAGCCTCAGACATACCTTACCTTATACTCCCAGTCTCTGAGCCCATCTTCATGTGGCCTTCTTCCTTCCTTCTGTGTCTCTTCTTTTCTTATAAGGACACCTGTCATACTGAGTTAAAATTTGCTCTATCCTTCTATGACCTCATCTTAACTCATTACATCAGAAAAGAAACTACTTCCAAAAAAGATCATATTTTGAAGTGCTCAAGGTTGGGATTTCTTTTTTCTTTTTTTAAGTTTCCATTTATTTAGTTGACAGAGAGGGAGAGAGAGCGAGAGAGCGAGCACAAGCAGGGGGTGTGGGAGAGACAGAAGCAGCCTCCTACTGAGCAGGGAGACCCACGAAAGGCTTAATCCCAGGACTCTGGGATCATGACCTGAGCCAAAGGCAGTCGCTTAATCAACTGAGCCACCCAGGCGCCCCTCAAGGTTGGGATTTCAATGTACCTTTTGGGGGACAAAATTCAACCCTAAATACCTCCCCATAGCTAAGAAGCATGGACCAGTGACCAGGAAAGGGAAAGACTATTACTGTTACACAAAATAACCCGCTGAAATTATTTTTGCTTCCTATTGGGTGAGTTTGAGCTCAGTGGGTTGTACGCCTTATGCTCAAGAAAGAAAACTTAATAACCCCCTCCACAGTTCTGTGAGATAGGTTCTGATATTATCCCTAATTTAATGAGGGGGAAACAAAGGCACAGAGAACTTAAGTACAAGTTCATATAATTGTCCAAGCCATATAATTAGGAAGTGGTAAGGCCAGGATTCTAACCATAGCAGTTGCTTCATGGATCAATTTCTTGGCCCCAGAAAGTAATAATACTCAGCATGCTCTATCAACAATTGTGCTAGTTAACAAGTACATCAAAACTGGTTTCACCTGACACCCTTCTACAGTTCACTACACATTCAGACTGTTATAGAACAAAAGTGCCCCACAGCTGGGCTGAAATAATGGATATTATTACTGCATGTCCCAAGGATGGTTTTCCCCTTTGCATGCACACCTTAGGCTGCCTTTGTCTGTGGAGGTGTTATTATTCATCTGTGAGACTAGTTTCCATGTCGGCATATAAACTGTAGAAATTAGCCCAGGGCTCTCATGTGCATAGAAATGTGCTAAGCAAGAGAAGAATAGAATACAGAATAAAGAATGAGCTTTGTTAGTAAAAGTTTAAGTTACTTAAACATTCATCTGTGCTCCAAGCTATTTTTCCCATAGTCTGAGATTTCTTTTGTCAATGTGACTTTTAAGGCCCCTTTCGGGACTCATTTGTGTACATACAAACATACCCCCACACTTTATAGCTCTGATCTGGTTGCCAAACTGGGGCTCCTTTGAAAACCACATTCCTTCCTGAATCACACTGTGACAGGTTAATGCTTCTGTTCCACTAACGTCGCTGCGCCAGGATGATGGATGATACAACGTGCAGGCATCCAACTGCAAAAAGCCACTGAGGTTTGGTGTGAATTTAGGTGTTGATGAAAGATGAGCTCTTGCTTAAAATAACATATGTTGTTCATGAAACCGGTGAAACTATTAAAAGTGCACTACTCATTTTTAAGAGAGATTTAATTACTGGTTAGACAGCATATAGCAGTATTCCTATAATCTTCTCTCTGCAGTCATTGCCGTGAATGATTGGATTGTGGAATACTAGGTATGCGATTTCAGAAACCTGGAAGTTAGAAGGGATAATGGCATTGTTAATATGTCATCAGAAAAACTCTGCTGGGAGGCCCGGCATAGTGTGAAGACTATTCTGTTTCATTTCAAAAGCTACTGCTGTTTGACATTTAAGAAAGTCGCAAATATCATTTTGGCTACCTAACATTAATTTTTGAATTACAAGACGATGTACATGTATAGATAAGATTTTGCTGATCAGAACTATAGAATTTGCTATTGTGGCCAAAAGAATGTCAGTTAGCTGGAATAAAATGTAGCCAATATAAAAAGATAAAAGTGGTCAAGATATGACAATACTTTTAGGCTGCTTCTGAACAGTACTAGAGTTCACTGAAATATAGTGAAAGTCAATCTAGTCCAATTAATGGAAATTATGCTGGAGGAATTATTTAACTTTAGAGAAACGACCCAAGAACTGATTGAATATTGTTAACAAAAAGGGAGTTCCTTATATTTCTTTGCTTCTAAATCATCATCAGTTTTAAGATACAGCATTACTATAATTATAAATTGCAAGGAAAATTAATTCAACATATTAATATATACTAAATTTTCAGAACCAACAATAGCATGCGTTTATTATTTTTTTTTTTTTAGGATTTTATTTATTTATTTGTCAGAGAGAGAGGGAGAGAGAGCGAACGAGCACAGGCAGACAGAGCGGCAGGCAGAGGGAGAAACAGACTCCCTGCCGAGCAATGTGGGACTCGATCCCAGGACACTGGGATCATGACCCGAGCCGAAGGCAGCTGCTTAACCAACTGAGCCACCCAGGCGTCCCACATGCGTTTATTCTTACAGTACCGTGTCTCTGTCTCTTTAGTGTCATATTCACTCTTTGAATCTAATCATTCTTCCAATTCAGATATTAAAGATTCTTTTGTATTACCAGTGGTAGTTTGTATACGGCATCACACTTGCATGCTGTTTTGTATCATCCATGCTTATAACCTTGACCTCTAACATCTTCAGATTGACAGGATAATTTCAAGGGTATTGAATACTCTTAAGATTTTCTTTGCATTTTATATATGAAACTGTCTACTTGACTCACATTATTTTTTCTCTCTTATGCTCTATTATGTAAATCTGACAGGATTGTAGTATATGGTCATAGGAAAGACTATTCTATATTTCAAATAGTAAAATGATGTTGATGCTAAAGTTTGATTCTTTGAGAGGCATAAACTTGAAGAAAATCTATTAATATATTCCTAGGGTACTCAGTTATTATTTTGATGGTCTTATTCACATCAATTTTTAAGTCAGCTACATATTTAGGATTTTAAATACTTATTTTATTATGTTAAGTTAGCCACCATACAGTGAATCATTAGTTTTTGGTGAAATGTTCAATGATTCATTAGTTGTGTGTAACACCCAGTGCTCCTCACAATATGTGCCCTCCTTAATACCCATCACCTGGCTGCCCCACCCCCCTGCCCCTCCTCTCTGAAACTCTCAGTTTGTTTCCCAGAGCCCATAGTCTCTCATGGTTTCTTTTCATCTCTGATTTTCCATCCCCTTCAGTTTTCCCTTCCCTCCCCTACCTTCCTTTGTGCTACTCCGTATGTTCCACATGGGAACATTGCTTTGGTGTAAATCAGGGTTCACTAATGGATAGGAAAGGGAAGTAAATTAGAAGCTAGAGATTTTATAAGAAAACAGAAAAATCTCTTATCTAATGATTTTGCTCAGGGCTTATATAGTTTAAGATTCTGTAAGATGACTCATAGGAACATCTGAAACAGCTGCACAGATTCTGAAGCTGAAAAAATACAGATATTCTGTGTGTGTGCGTGTGTGTTTGACATTGTGGAGATTTACTAGCATATCCTTAGCTGCTCTTGTATAAAAGATAGAGAATGGGTTTTGGAATTAGTTCTGAATTCCATTTTTGCCATACTTTCTTAGTGACGTTGGATGAGTAACTTAAGCTTTGGTTTGTAAAATAGGGGAATAATATTTCCCCCTTTGTAAAATAGGGGAATAATATTTATAAAATAGGACTATCTTGTGAATTTAATGATAGAATGCATGTAAAGAGCCTGGAGCATGCCTTGGGGAGAACAAATCTAAAGGATAGGTGGCAAGACGAGGCATAGATTCTTTGCTCCAGCTTTGATGGTGGATATATTAGGATGAAGTGTAGCTTCGTGGAACACCTGCGTGAGTGCACATTTGCTGTTACTTTTGTGTATAACAGAGTCCCAAATGGGTCACTGGCTTGATGGAATAGATTCCTCTACCAGTACTGGCTCTAGAACAAGATCTCTGCCTCTTTGCTTCACTTCATTCTCAGATATGGGTTTTTGGACACATGCCTAGATTGTCTTTTATATCAACAATTTAACTCTTTCTACATAACAATTTCTTTGTCATATTGTCTTCTGAAGAGGTATGAGAAGCCCAATAAATTTGTTATCCAAAAATCAAGTAATCTATTATGCTATTTCCTACAGACTTAATGTAAAACAAGCTTAAAAACATTACATGAAATTTAATTCATATGATTTTCAAAATCTAAGTTGGTTCCATTTTTGACTTTTTATTAAGACATAAATATTACATATGATATAGACAAAAATACTACATATTTAAAGTTTTAACATAAAAATTATACACATTTTTAAAGTATGATTCTGATACTCAGTTGACAAAATAACTTTCAATCTTATAAAATGACCACTTTTGCCATCTTCTTTCCTATTGTAAACTTACATAACTGGCTTTATTTCTTGTTTTATTCTGTCACTAATCTCTATTAGGATAATTTTTAACTCCTCTGTTTATTATTTTTGAATTCCAAGTGTAATTCTTCTAAGATATTATTACCCAAGGCAGTATCTAATGGAAACACATACACATGCGCTGAGGGTTTAGCTGAAATACTGCATAATATTGTTGCCTTGGCATTCATTTTGTGTGGCCAAGCAGCCTTCAGGGACCTTGACCAGACATGAGCCCCCACCATGAACTCATGCTCCAGGAACAGCTACCAGAGTCATAAGTCAGTGTAAGTTCCTGATATTACTCCCCCAACTTCTCCTCTCATAACATTCTCGCCTTGCTGCCAGTACTTTCTCCCTGTACTCTCCTTCGATAAGACCCTCTCAGACCTTACCAAAATCCTGCTCTTTTTGGTTTGAATTGACCAACCCTGCTTTAGCCTGAGAACCCCAAAGCATTCTACCCATTGACCCTAATAAATGTATGTGATCCAGGTCCTGCTCTGTTTCTAGAAGCCTTCAACCTGCCTTGACTTCTTCCCTAAGCAGCTCTTTGAGACCTGGTATGAATTTCCTCCAGCACCTTCTCTATTTCAAATCCCTGTGTTCTTTTGTTGAATGGAGGCTCACCATCCCACACCCCAAGGCTCTACTTAACAAATGTTAATTTAACAGTCACAACAACACAGAATTCCTAAATAGTAAAATAATTGCTAGCTGTAACCCAATGATATGTTACCAAAATTAAGTAAATACATTCAAAGAAGGTTTTAAATTGTTTTTTAAATAATTGTACTGATAAAACATTTTCTCTTTCCCAATCTTTTTATTTTTATTTTTAAATATGTTTTCCAAACTATAAACCTAGAATGCATGGTCTCAGCTCTCATGGTTCTGGAGAAATGAGGTAAACTACTTCCTGGCCCTAAATTCCCTTATTTATTCATGACCATTGCTAAGCTACCAATGAACCTGAAAATCCACTTTTAAATGTGTGGGAATTAACTGGCATCTTATTCTTATTTTTTTAATGATTTTATTTATTTATTTGGCAGAGAGGCATATAACCATACAGAACTATATCACCCCATGCAACATAGAACTACATATAACTATATAGCTATATATAACTACAGGTCAAAAAGACATTCAGTCCATAACAATAGTTTCTAAATATCAGTTAATAATAGTATCCATGATATTTTAAAGGTAGTTTTCCATAAACAATTTAGTTGGTATAGAGAGCTTTTTTTAATGGAAACTAATTCATTGGCAAACTGAAAATTAATTTTAAGTAAATGAAAGTTTGCATGGCATTCTTATAAAATATGAATGGGTAAAGTCTAGGGTTTCCTGAAGTTCACTCATTTCAAAACAACCTTTATGAATTAGTCACATTTATATGTTTCCTCTACCATTTTAAGCTTCATATTTTCTTTATATAAACTTCTATTGAAGTTTGACTTAGATTCATTCTAAATGCTAATGTCCATGATATCAAGAATCTGTTTTGATGTGCAAATATTTTGTACTTTATAGTTAAATTCACAGTTACTAAAATTAAGCAACAACAACAACAGAACCTATGAATGTGTCAGTCAGGGTCCAGTCAAGAAAGAGAAATCATAACAGTAACAAGAGCTGAAAATATTTAACATGAAGAATTATAAATTAGTACATTTGGTTAACTTCTAAAAGGGGTAAAAGTTCTCTAGTGTATGAAGAAATAGCAAATGCAAAAATCAGGCCAATGAAAAGGAAATAAAGACAGAAGAATGAACTTAGAAGAGGAATTTTCCACCTAGGCTGAGCTTTAGGCTTCACCGAAGAGAGTATAACTGCAGAGAAATAGGCACCAGCTATTAGCAAAGAAACTTGACCAAGGTCTGGGCCATAATCTGTAGGCAATAATGTCCCACTGGGCAATCGAGAAACAAACAGGAGGATGCAAGCAGAATGACCCCTTTGCAGCTGTGCTAAAGAAATTAAAGCACAACACTTGCTGAATCAGGACATGAAGTCCTTTCCTCCTGGTCTGGCCTTACAGTGTCCCTCTGTCACCCTCTATGACAAAACCTAACATTAAACTAGCCGACCGAGGAAAAATTAAGATATATTATAAACATAAATACAAACAAATCTTAGATGTGTGCACAGTTCCTTAATACAGTTCTTACTTTCAGCTCTGGATTACCACAAGGTGACTGTATTTTTCTTTTTTTCTCCACTTCCAACTTTGTATTCCTCTAATGAGGTTTGTCACTGATACCTGCAGATGCCAAGGACACTTGTAAAGTTATTTTATTGATGCTACAGATAATGGGGTAGACTCTGGCACCAGATCTTCCATATTTATATTAATGTTTCACTGAGCTGAGCCACTAATATTGGTGGTACTAATTATAAGTCATTATATACTCTTCTTAGATCAATGGAGGCAATCTATGTACTCTCCTGTAGTATATTCTACTGAATATATTTCATGTAGACTATTTATATGTACTTATAGCTTATTTTCCTTGCCATCACACAAAAACCTGGGGCCTGGCCAGACAACTGAACTGTTGGGTGCAAATTCAACACATAATCCACTAACTAGAGCTTAGTTTTTACCTACATCTCATTTTCTTCAACTCTTTCATGTGTCACCTTAAGTACTAAGCCAGAAAACATTTTCTTCTACACTAGAATAGATTCCTGAACAGTGTGCCACAATCAGTTGTTGAGACATGTCTAGGAATATCTTAATCCTATAGAGAATATAGCTTTGGCTAAAGCTGGAAATACAGTTACATTAATAATTTAGTGCACACTTATTATATACCAAGCACCAAAGTTGTAAAGATGCTGGCCCAACAATGAAGAAACCATATAAATAGGCACATACAATAAAATAGCATGTGATATCACTGAGATACTATAGAGTATAGCAAAAACACAAACTGGTCATTTCTTCTGGTGAGAAAAGGATCCAGAAAGTTTGGATTGGATCAGTGATTGGATAGGATAGGAAAGGAAGATGATTCACATGTGAAGATCAGATGAGCAATATATGAAGGTGCAAAACAGCAGATTGTCTTTAATAGAAGCCTAGGGAGCATGTTATGATTTGGGGGATTTGAGGCAAGTGAAATGAGGAATAAATACAATGATATAGGTAAGGACTGGATCAGGAAGGTCATTTGAGCAACATTACATTAAAGCTAGCTTGTGTAAATATGTGTTTTCAGTTTTCCTTTGTCTACTCGTGTTGTAACTAAATAAAGCATGGGAAAAGCAGTACTCGTAAATGAAAAGAAATCCTGTATATTTAGATATGTAGACTCTAAAGAAAATCTAAAAATTGCCTTTGCCTCCAACATTTTATTCTTGGTCTAATACAAGTTAATGTCACAATCTTGACTTTCATCCTTAGACCTCGAATAGCCAAAGAAATATTGAAAAAGAAAGCCAAAGTTGGTGGCATCACAATTCCAGACTTCAAGCTCTATTGCAAAGCTGTCATCATCAAGACAGTGTGGTACTGGCACAAAGACACATAGATCAATGGAACAGAATAGAGAGCCCAGAAATAGACCCTCAACTTTATGGTCAACTAATCTACAAAGCAGGAAAGAATATCCAATGGAAAAAAGACAGCCTCTTCAACAAATGGTGTTGGGAAAATTGGACAGCCGCATGCAGAAAAATGAAATTGGACCATTTCCTTACACCACACATGAAAATAGACTCAAAATGGTTGAAGGACCTCAACGTGAGAAAGGAATCCATCAAAATCCTTGAGGAGAACACAGGCAGCAACCTCTTTGACCTCAGCCACAGCAACTTCTTCCTAGGAACAACGCCAAAGGCAAGGGAAGCAAGGGAAAAAATGAACTATTGGGACTTCATCAAGATCAAAAGCTTTTGCACAGCAAAGGAAACAGTCAACAAAACCAAAAGACAACTGACAGAATGGGAGAAGATATTTGCAAACGACATATCCGATAAAGGGCTAGTATCCAAAATCTATAAAGAGCTTAGCAAACTCAACACCCAAAGAACAAATAATCCAATCAAGAAATGGGCAGAGGACATGAACAGACATTTCTGCAAAGAAGACATCCAGATGGCCAACAGACACATGAAAAAGTGCTCCACATCACTGGGCATCAGGGAAATACAAATCAAAACCACAATGAGATACCACCTCACACCAGTCAGAATGGCTAAAATTAACAAGTAAGGAAATGACAGATGCTGGAGAGGATGCAGAGAAAGGGGAACCCCCCTACACTGTTGGTGGAAACACAGGCTGGTGCAACCACTCTGGAAAACACATGGAGGTTCCTCAAAAAATTGAAAATAGAGCTACCTTACGACCCAGCAATTGCACTACTGGGTATTTACCCTAAAGATACATAAGTAGTGATCCAAAGGGGCACGTGCACCTGAATGTTTATAGCAGCAATGTCCACAATAGCCAAGTTATGGAAAAAACCTAGATGTCCATCAATATATGAATGGATAAAGAAGAGGTGGTATATATATACAATGGAATACTATGCAGCCATAAAAAGAAATGAAATCTTGCCATTCGTGATGATGTGGATGGAACTAGAGGGTATTATGCTGAGCGAAATAAGTCAACTGGAGAAAGACAACTTTCACATGATCTCCCTGATATGAGGAAGTGGAGATGCAATGGGGGTGGGGGTTAAGGGGGTAGAAAAAGAATAAATGAAACAAGATGGGATCAGGAGGGAGACAAACCAAAAGAGACTCTTAATGTCATAAAACAAACTGAGGGGGGTGGGGAGAGGGGTATTGGGAGAGGGTGGTGGGGTTACATTATATGTTTATATAAAAATTTAAAAATAAATAGATGGCAATGTATTTGCCTCCATGAGCACATTGTGGTCTCATTTGCGTTTCCTGACCTGCTCATATATAAAAAATTATTATTATTTTTGAAGATTTTATTAATTTTTTTGACAGAGAAACAGTGAGTGAAGGAACATAAGCAGAGGGAATGGGAGAGGGAGAAATAGGTTTCCCACTGAGCAAGGAGCCCAGTTCAGGGCTCTATCCCAGGAGCCTGGAATCATGACCTGAGCAGAAAGCAGATGCTCAATGACTGAGCCACCCAGGCACCCCACATATATCCTTGAAGAGAAGCACTAATTTTTATTTGTTTTTGCCAGGTCCTTTCAGTTGCCCAGGTTCAGGTCTATTAAATTACTCTTTTCTCCCTGGTCTCTCTATGTTAAAAGCACACTTGCTTATGATTGATACTTCCCTATGTAGGAAACTTTAAAGCACTAATTTATCTCTCAAATATTTTCTGTTAATATACTTTTAGAGAACTGTAGAAGCATTTAAAAAGTTGACAAATCCAAGGATTCTCCTCACAAGCTTATGCTGATCAATATAAAGCTCTTTTGATCCATGACTTTGAACAAAAATATTTTCATTGTATAAACCCTAAACTTTAATAGGGGACATTTTTGACAGCATGTCAAAAAAAGTTTTGGCCTATAACTGAGAGATGCTCAAGTAAGTTCAGGCATTCTGTTCTTTAATGTGAGAATAGTTTATTTTGATGCATCTATCTAATAAGGAAAGATTATCCAGAACACATAAATATCTCACGTATCAGTAAGAAAAAGACAGACTACCCAATAGAAATATAAACTTTTAATAGGCACTTTTCCAGAAATGAAACTAAAATGTCCATTAAATATCTGAGCAAGTGTTCTTCCTTACTAATTATCAAAAAAAAAAAAAAAAAAAAAGCACTGATGAAAACCACATAAGATAACCATCAGAATGGCTAAAATGGAGATGGTAGACCATACCAAGTGGGGATAACTAGGTAGAGCATCTGGTACTTTCAGCACCATTAGTGAGGGTATACACTGTTATAACCTTCCTTCCTTTCTTTCTTTCTTTTTCCTTTCTTTCTTTCTTTCTTTCTTTTTCCTTTCTTTCTTTCTTTCTTTCTTTCTTTCTTTCTTTCTTTCTTTCTTTCTTTCTTCTTTCTTTCTTTCTTTCATAAATTAGTCCTTTTTTAAAAAAGATTTTATTTATTTGTTCATGAGAGGCAGAGAGAGAGGAGGTTGCATGCATGGAGTCCAATGGATGCGGGACTTGATCCCAGGACCCCAGGATCATGACCTGAACTGAAGGCAGACAGCCAACTGAGCTACTTAGGAACACTCAGTCTTTTTTTTTTTTTTAATTGATTGATTGATTGATTGACTGATTTTAAGAGAGAGTGGACAGAGGGACAGAAGGAGGGAATCTTCAAGCAGACTCCACACTGAGTCCGGAGCACAGAGCCCAGCCTAGGGTTCAATACCATAACCCATAAGATCATGACCTGAGCTGAAACCAAGAGCCATATGCTCAACTGACTGAGCCACCCAGGCCCCCCTGTTATAACCACTTTCAAAAACAGTTGAGCATACTTCACTCTTACTTGCCTATTCACAGAATTTCATACATGTGTTCACCAAAATAAATGTGCAGTAGTATTCACAAAACCTTCATTTATACAGGTCAAATACAAATCACTCTCAGTGTCCATCAACAATAAAATGTTTTTTAAAATGAGGTATATTCATGTAATAGAATATTTTATAGCAATGTGAAAGAAATATAACATCAAAACGTGTTGAGCAAAAGAAATCAGGCACAGAAGTTCATATGCTGAGTGATTCTATCCTATTGAGAATACAAAAATATGGAAAAATAACCTATACTATTAACATTCAGGGTGACAGCTACCTTTAAAAGTGATAATGTGGGGTTTTCTGGAGTTCTGATAATGTATTATTTTATATCTTGGTGTGGTACAGTGAATGTGTTTACACTGTGAAAATTCATCAAACAACAGATTTATGTGCACCTTTATTATTTTATATTTCAACAAATATTTTACAAAAAATATATAATTTTTCTTAGAAATTTTTAGGCAGATACTAAAAGTTACATAGAATAATACAAAGTCCAAGAAGACATTCCTCAAGGAGTATTGAGACAGGACAGTTGTTGCCATCTTAAACCCTGCCCACGATTATTATCTAGTTGTTATTACTTAACCAACTATTAGTAAATAGAGCTGCAAAATATGAAAATAAAAAATAACAATAAATTCTGGATTCACCTTCTATCCCAGATCAAGTCCAGGATGATCAAGGTTTTACCAATAAAGCAAAACTTAAAATGTTCTAGAAAATATTTGCTAAATTTGAATAGGAAATAATTTCTTAAACAAGATGTAAAAGCCTGAATTAAAAGAGAAATCAGATATTTTCCACAACATTAAAACTAATACCTTATTTTCACTTATCAAAAGATACATTAAAAACACTCACTGAAGTATCAAATTTGACACAGTATCCCAATAAAATAAGCAACAAAAGTTTAGTGTTCTGCATACATAAAGAACTCTTCTAGGGGCGGCATGGGTGTCTCAGTGGGTTAAGCCTCTGCCTTCGGCTCAGGTCATGATCTCAGGGTGCTGGGATTGAGCCCCATATCGGGCTCTCTGCTCAGTGGGGAGCCTGCTTCCACCTCTCTCTCTGCCTACCTGTGATCTGTCTCTCTCTCTCTGTCAAATAAATAAATAAAATCTTAAAAAAAAAAAGAACTCCTCTAATTCTGTAGGTGAAAAGCCATAAGCTAAGATAAATGATAGAAAATACATGCAGAGTACTTTCACAAAAAATGAAACAAAATTGTTTACTTTTACATTAAAAATGTACAGTTTCATTTGCAATTTGACATTATAGGTTGGCTAACTGGGGAAATTAAAACTGTTATTTTTTAGGATAAAACATAGCTACTAAAATCAAGTTAATACACATATATTCAAAATAATTTGATATTATCTAATAAGCCCATGACATAAAATTATATCTCCTCTAACATCAAGGAATGTTTTGCTGTACCCACATAATTGCATGAGCTTCTCCTCTGACTCTGGCATTTTTTTTTTAAGATTTTATTTATTTACTTGAGTCTATGGCAAGAAGGTTAAAAAGTACAGTGTCTTTGCTTAGTGAACAAAGTAGTCACCTTCCTTTTTTACTGACTTACAGAAAAATAACATTTAGCAGTTAAGTAGTTATATTCCTCATGCCCACAATTGTTAAGCTGATTTGCTTTCCTAAAAATGACCAAACCTAGAAGAGCAGCTGTAATTGGAGTCACCACCTGATTAAGATTTCAATAATAATTGTCATTGTGCTACATCAGTCTGTCTTTAATAATTGCAAAACTGGCAAGTTAATAGAGATTTGATAAGATTCACCAACCTTGATTCTCTCAAGACTTTGATGATGGCAGTTAACTTCATAATTCTTCCAGAGATGTGGTATTATTTTTTGTTTCTTTCTTTGACAGGGAAAAAATAATTCTATGACCTTCTACTGAGGCTTTGCTGCAAAAATTTAGACCTTACTTTAGGGGTCAAGTTACTGATGTAATTATTCTGCCATTATACTCTGGAACTGAAGAAAGTTTTCTTCCCACTGACCTACCATGAAGCAAATTTGGATAAAATAAACATCTCCATTTATTTCTTGGCTGCTCTATATCTTATTTTGAACAGTTGGAGATGTTATATTTCCTCAGGAAACAGTATAAGCATAGAGCCAGTACATGTTAACCTCTATATTGTGTGGAGCTTTTCCTTTTCTACTGCAGTTATCTTGGTGAATGATATCAAGAAGAAACATTTAGGAAAGGCCAGATGGGAAATTCACACCGTGCTCTTATGATGTTTGTAGTGCTTTTCTTCAAGAGAGAAATATCTCCTTGAAGGGTTTTTAGTATGAACTGACTCTGGTCAGACTGAATGACTGGCATTGACCCTGTATCCTGGGACTCACATCAGACATTTCTTTGCCTAGAATTTTATTTTTTTTAACTTTAGTGTGCTGCTTATCTGGCATTTCATGAATATTTAACTGCAACCAATCTTCCTGCTGATGATCTCATTTTGATTATTGTCTCTCCCACCCATGGTAATCATATCAATTTTGACTTTAGAATACATCTGCCCTTCTGTCCCTATCACAACATTCAAATATGTATTTGGAACCTTGAGTCCATTTCAACTGCAACACCCTACTTGCCTTCTCAGACTACCAAGAACATTCAGTGCAAGGCTTTTCAAAACACAAGTGCTCACTTCAGTGATTTATTTTTTAATCCCTTGATAGCAGAAGTATTTCCTGTGTCCTTCCAGGGAAAATACAAAAAAGAATTATTTGAATGGCATCTGATAATATCAGTCCATAGTCGTATCTCCCTACCTTAGGTTTCTTCCCATGTATTACAACAAATTACTTCTAATATCTCACCTTCATTTATTATGGGCCATAATTAAGTACAGATATCTATCAACCAACTAGGCAAGCAATTATAATTTCTCCCAACTACTCAACCTTGTAAATTGAGTTGAGAGTCTCTGATATCTTGCATCTATATTTAGAACTTGAGTCCAGTTAAACTTTTGTTCTTTCACTTATCAATTAAGGACATAGTTTCTCCATATATATTCACCAATTTTTTAAAGATATAAATTGCTACTTCTATCATTCATTTGTTGTTGTTGTTGTTGCTTGTTTTCCCTCCTGTGGTTTGCTAACGTAATTTTATAATAAGATAGATTTGGACTCTAGATAATTGTGTGGGGAAAAGGAAGATTGTCAGGGTGAACAATGGGATGACATGGTTTTCCTTATAAAGTGACTTTCTTAGATCAGTATTTAGGGAGTCTTTACACAATGAAGGATGGACTTATACTTGGAAAGGACTCCTTCAACCTCAAAGAGTCAGTGTTTGGGACCTCAGTAGATTCTGGTTCATCTTTCACATTTTCTCATAAATACCATCCAAATTGTCACCATTCCACTGTTCCAATTGCTACCTAGACACTCACATAAAGGGTATGGGAGAACAATCAGTTCAATAGACTTTGTAATTCAGCCCCTAAAAGAATAAAAATTATGCTTGGTTTTGAAAACAAAATTGTTTTTTAAATTTAGCACAAGACCCTGAATTTCAGTCTGTGCCTGGAGTTGGTAAGCTATTTATGTTCTCCATTTCAACTCTTCTACAATCTTTAAGTTATTCATGCAAGTTTCTTGGGTCTTCTATGTTTCCAGTATAAACTTTCCAGTATAAACTTAGGCTTCATAAATGACCACAAGAACAGTAGAGTATATGATTTTTACAATTATACTTAAAGTAAGAAGGCTTACTCCTCTTTTCTCAAATTTGCTTTTTGGTCAATCAACAATTATGTAAATAAATGTAATGTTTTATTTTAGAAACTATGAGAATTTTTCTTTCCATTTTTTTCTTCATAAATCTGAGCAAGAATGACATATAGAGAAGACAGTGTGGTTTTTGATTTCTATAAAAGGTGTAGAATATGTCTATTTATGACATTCATGCCTGGGCACATCTCAAAAGCCAATAGGGTGGATCATACAGAAAACTATTTCTATTTATGGGGAAAAGGGTAGGGTAGGAGAGGATAGTGTGCAATTCCCTGTATATGAGAATATTAAGATAAAAAGTAAGCTATACCGAATTTAAAAAAAGAAAAAACAACATAAAAGTTCATGAAAAAGCAAGGGAAAGTCTGTAATATAAGAGCCATCCCCTTGACCAGTGTTTTTATCTAGCTTTAATTTCAGAGTTCAGTTGAGAGGGATATGATTAAAATTTAAAGGGCAAAAACTTAAAGAGTTACTTCAAAAAAGAGCTAGGTCAAGAATTTAAGGCAAAAGGGCTACTCTTTGGAAAGCATTTATTTTATTTTATTTTTTAGTGACATATGATGGATGCAATAGAATTGATTCTTCTTGGATTTTTTCCCCACTATTTGGTAGATCTCGGAGCACAACAACAAACTCTAGGGTTCAATCACCTCTAGTATCTTTATCATGTTTCCATCAGCCAGTCAAAGTTCTTGTTCCTTCCTAACTCATCTCACCTAAGTTTGCCATATAAGAAATGTGTGATTGTGTACTGGTGTGTGTGCACATGGAGGTGCTCATTTTTAAAGCTTTTTCTTTATTTCTTATTATATAAATATGATATCCCAGGTGATTGCAAAAAAAAATGTTTCAGCACTTGAAAAAGTGTTGATTCCAGGATCAATAGTGAGGGGTACAGCTAGTAGAGATTCTCTCCTACCAGCCGATGTCTGGGACACTTAGATTACATCCACATATGTTATTTCCATCTCTGCCACAAGCTCACATAATGCCATTGTGCAGATTAGGAAAAGAGGCCCTATATATGAGTGAAAGCATATGGTATTTGTCTTTCTGTATCTTACCTATTTTATTTAACATAATAATCTCTAGCCCCATTCATGTCATCACAAATGGCATGATCTCACCTTTTTTATGGCTGTGTAATACTATGTTATATTATATTACATATAATATATATCCCAATATGTTATATATGTGCTAATTATATATCAATAATTATATATACCAGTATTATATGTGTGTGTGTGTATATATATGTATATGTATATATATATATATATAGCACCAAACTATGGAAAGAGCCCAAATGTCCACTGACTAATGAATGGATAAAGAAGAAATACATATATAATTATTCTGTTCCATTGATCTATGTCTCTTTTTGTGCCCTGATATAATATATAATAAATATATATTATAAATATATGTATCTGAATGAAACCTTACCATTCACAATGATATGGATGGAACTAGAGAGTATAACACTAAGTGAAGTAAGTCAGTTAAAGACATACCATATGATTTCACTTGTATGAAGAATTTAAGAAACAAAGCGAATGTTGAAAGGGAAAAAAGAGAGAAAGAGAATCTAAGAACAGACTCTTAATTATAGAGAGCAAATTGATGGTTGCCAGAAGGAAGAGAAGTAGAGAAATGGACAAATGGGTGAAGGGGAGAGGGAGATACAGGCTTCCAGTTATGAAATGAGTAGGTCAGGGGAATAAAATGTACAACATAGGAATATAGTCAATGGTATTCAATAGTGTCACTTGGTGACAGATGGTAGCTACAGTGTGAGCTTAGCATAACATATAGAGAATTGAATCACTATGTTGTACAACAGAAAATAATGTAATAATGTTTGTAATGATACTCAAAAATATTTTAAATAAAAACTAATGAAAAATGAAATAAAATTTTGATTAAAAAAAGAAAATACCCTTCCTCAAGAAATAATCTTTAAACTAAAAATTTAATTTCTTTATAATAATAATTAAAATAAGCAGAAAATTATGTGTAGATTATAAAATCTATTAAACATAAGATGATAGAAGTTTTAAATTTTAACTAAGTTATATGAGATTCATTTTTAATAATAATTTTTCATAAAAAAGGCTTTTTAAAATATTTTATTTATTTATTTGTCAGAGAGAGAGAGATCACAAGTAAGCAGAGAGGCAGGCAGAGAGAGAGAGAGGAGGAAGCAGGTTCCCTGCTGAGCAGAGAGCCCGATGTGGGGCTCAATCCCAGGACCCTGGGATCATGACCTGAGCGGAAGGCAGAGGCTTTAACCCACTAAGCCACCCAGGTGTCCAATTTGTTATAAAAAAGTTTTACATCTTGCTTACATTGTAAAATAAAATTTTATGACTGTTTCAATGTTACTTAATGAATTTCTCATTTTCTTTATTTTTTTTTTAAGATTTTATTTATTGATTTGACAGACAGAGATCACAAGTAGGCAGAGAGGCAGGCAGAGAGAGAGGGAGAAGCAGACTCCCTGCTGAGCAGAGAGCCTGATGCGGGGCTCGATCCCAGGACCCTGGGATCATGACCTGAGCTGAAGGCAGAGGCTTAACCCACTGAGCCACCCAGGCGCCCCTGAATATCTCATTTTCTATAGGACTAGTTTCCATATTTAATACAATATCTCATATACCTAATTCACCAAAAATTAGAATAATGGATATTGTACACTTGACTTTAGTATAATAACATTTTTTCTTGATTTCATATGCACTCTGTTCTTTAGCACCATAATTTAAATTTGTATTTCAATTTTAGATTAAAATGTTATTGTTGATATGCTAAGCATTTACTTTCTTCGTGCCTGTTATGGATGTGTGATAAATACTGCCAAACTTTGAAACCTCTGATACTTCTTCATTTTTACTTTCCATCCCCAGTAAATTTATGATATAGAAATAATGCCAAATTACTAAAGTTAGAATAAATAATTAGCATCTACCTTCTTTCACCATTTCAAATAATAGGTGAACTAAGTAAGTTTTAGACAACCTCCTATTTATACTATCTTTGGCAAGTTAAAATGTCTTAAAAGATGGAAATTTTCCAGCAAGCGTGCATAATGTTCAATATTCAAATTATAAGGCAAAGTATCTACATTGTCATAAAATTCACTTGATTAAACTAATTCCTCCAGGTTTCTTTCCTATGTGTGTTTTTTAAACAAATTTAGGCTGACCTGAAAGAAGTGAAATTCATATTCTGCTCCACAAGTGTTTCCTTCCATTGAAACAGATAGAACTGAAACATTTTTCTTTATTTATGGTTTTTCTAGTGACTATTCCATTTTCCAAAAGAATATGCAATGACTAAATATTTTTCTCTTATTTATCTCTATTTTCCCATTTTCTATTTTCTAATATTGATATCTTTTTAAGAAAATATTTTAAAAGATTTTATTTATTTATTTGAGAGAGAGAGTGCAGACAGAAAGAGACCGAGAGAGTGCATGAGGGCGAGGGGAGGGGGAGAGAAGCAGACTCCCCACTGAGCAGGGAGTCCTCTGCAGGACTCCATCCCAGCACACTAGGATCATGACCTGAAACAAAGGCAGGTGCTTAACCCACTGAGCCACCCAGGTACCCCAATAATCTTTTTTAAACAAAGTTTTCCTAACACTTGGGAGAACTCTATAATAAACACTGTATTAGAATTTGTAACATTTTAACTAATATGTAATAAACTTTTAAAATTTAAAGAATGAATACATTTAATCACAAAATCCATAAAAAATTAAACGATCTTGGTATAATTGGAAGATAATAACATGGAAATCTCAATTTGTTTTTAAAGTTGTTCATGGTAAATGTCTGTTAGCCACTGTTTTTGTGTCATAATGAAACTTTCATTACAAAACAAAATAAATTATAAATGTGATATAGCAAAATAATTCAGTGACTAATGTAGTCAGTGATCTGCATGGTTAGGAAAGTAGCTTCTTGTGTATTTTGTTATCAATAGTGCTTAATCAATATTGGAATTTTGATTAGTAAGCTCACTCTTTCAGTGATCCTAAACTAACAATAGTACTTCCCAATAGCACTTTCCAATTTCATAAAATTATTTCAATATATTGATTTCATTGACACAAGACAGTTCATTCCCATCTGCTGAAAAGTTTTTATTATAAATTAACAAGTTGCTCATGCCTGGGCATAATTTTATATTGAAATATAAGGACATTTAAATAATACAAATCTGTATCATGAGAATTGTGCCACTTTGGATGCAGGACTCTTTGCAGTACACAGTATGAACAAGTGTGATGCAAGCAATATATAATGTAAACACACATGTAAGCTTACCCCCTTGGAAACTGTCCTTGGAATTCAGCTGCCATACTATAGAGAAGTTCAGATGCAACTACTAAATGTAGGAGCCTATGTGAAGAGAGATCTTAGGAGAAGAGGGGTCATTTGGATGCCCCAGCCTTCACTGAGCTTCCATCTGAGTGCAGCTGCATAAGTGATTTCAGATAGGACATGTGGAGAAGTGCCCAACTGACTGATCAATCACAGCATTGTGAAAAATAATAAATAATCCCTGTGTTAAGCCACTGAATTTTTGAGTGTTTTTTTTTTCCCAGCAATAGATATTCAAAATATGCATATGGAAAGTGATTTTTCCCAGTCAAATTCTGCATGTCTTATTTTAGGACATTGTCTTGTTAGAACCTGTTCCATGGAAGATGCAAAATGTGTTGTTTTTCTACAGTGTTCATCTAGTATGCCTCATAATGTATTTTGTATCTAACATATAACATTTTATTGCTCCCTGGAGACTTGTTTAGAAATGAGAAGTCCTGCAGGGGCTCCATAGTTAATTTTTTTTTTTAAATATTTTATTTATTTATTTGACAGACAGAAATCACAAGTAGGCAGAGAGGCAGAGAGAGAGGAGGAAGCAGACTGTCCACAGAGCAGAGAGCCCGATGTGGGGCTCGATCCCACGACCCCGGGATCATGACCTGAGCCGAAGGCAGCGGCTTTAACCCACTGAGCCACACAGGTGCCCCAGTTAATTTTTTTTTTAAAGCATGTGGCTATAAATAGCAGGGATGAGTAAACCAGCAGTGCAGTGAGACTCTTAAGACAATTTTAAAAAATCCTTAAGTAATTTCCCACAGAGACACAACTGAAATCCAGGTTTTCAGAGATGTTAAACTGATTAAAACTTCATCAAACTTGGGGTGTGTGGGTGGCTCAGTGGGTTAAGCCTCTGCCTTTGGCTCAGGTCATGATCTCAGGGTCCTGGGATTGAGCCCTGCATTGGGCATTGGGCTCTCTGCTCAGCAGGGAGCCTGCTTCCTCCTCTGCCTCTCTGCCTACTTGTGATCTCTGTCTGTCAAATAAATAGATAAGTTAAATCTTAAAAAAAAAAAAACAACTTCATCAAATTCTATAAGGAATAAACAGACTCCAGATCTAAAGAAATTGAGAGTTTATGCATGGATTAAATGTACTTATTGACTTAGAATGGTTGAAAGTTATTTTCCCTTTAAGAAAGAAAACCACCTTCTTGGACTTTGACAAAGACATAGACTTATATTTTATGAAATTCATAACCAATGTAGAAATTATATTTGTGTGCATTCATGCTATTTATACATATTTTCTAAAGCCTTAGAAATCTGCATCGATTCACATATCTTTGAATGGAATACAGAAAATGAATGAATGTGAACTAAGCATACAAAATATGCCATAGCTTATTTTTAGGAATCTTGCATTAGATATCTTAATATTTGTGGTATACATGTTTTCTATATTAGGTCACAGTGTGACGTTTTCATCTCACAAGGTAAAATCCCCTATGACTAATTCTTAAAGGTTGCTATTATCTTCCCTTTGGGAAGGATGGAAATCTTTTTCCTAATTTGAAACACATTATTCTGCAATCAATGGAATTTAAGTTAAGCTTCAGAGACTAGAGATTGCTTGAAGACTAGGAAATTGTTTAAAAAAGTCTTTGGCCTTTTTCTGAAGGATCTAACCTACTTCTTTCAAAGAATTTCTCTACTAATCTGAGGAACGTTGAAACAAATCCACACTAATGCAAGACCTACTACTCCAATCTATAATGTTACTGTGATTTAGGTATAGTATATATTGAGTGCTCTGTATTGATTAAAGAGAGAATATGTGGTTTACACAAATAGCAAATGGCTAATATCTAATAGAAATAGAAAAGCATAATTAATAAATAATAAATCTAGGAGAAACTATGAAGGAATAAGAAAAAGTCACTTTAGATGGAAAGAAACAAAACACTAAATATTAGCATAACTGAATTTGTTTAAATTATATAAACCTAAAGAGTAATGTTAGTAAATCACACAGGATGTCAAAATCATATGCTTAATATTGTACTCCTGTTGACCCAGCAATAATGCTTCCTTATAGAGATAATGACATTGAAATGAAAAATTCTACATGTAAACAAAATATAACAATATTGTCTAATTAGGTCCACTTGTTTATGGAAATGCTTAAAATAGGTTAATGCAACAGACAGAGAATGAGGTTACCAGAAGGTATATATGTATAAAATAAATAACTTGAGGTTTTTGTACCTCTGGTATGTGTATCCCCCCCCAGATTTAGTTAAATTCAGTCATAAATACCAAAATAGGTACTAGTGTAGCTATAATTAATGGCCTGATCTTACATTATCATTGACATTTGGAAGGAAACACCATATACTGGGATATCCAATTTGGAAAGAAAAAAAAAGTTACTCTCCAGATGTCTGTGCAAGGATATGAGATTCATAGTAATCTAGGCACTCTTCTCTTACCATTACTTCCAAAATTGGAGTTTTCCAGAGATAATTTGGAGTATTAGAAGAGGGAAGTCAATATTATGTTTTAAAGAGCTATAGTTTTATGGTGACACAACTTCATGGTTATAAGATATTGGGGGATGCCTGGGTGGCTCAGTTGGTTAAGCGGCTGCCTTCGGCTCAGGTCATGATCCCAGCGTCCTGGGATGGAGTCCCACATCGGGCTCCTTGCTGGGCAGGGAGCCTGATTCTTCCTCTGCCTCTGCCTGCCTCTCTGTCTGCCTGTGCTCGCTCTCTCTCTCTCCAACAAATAAATAAATAAAATCTTTAAAAAAAAAGATATTGGATGCATGAGGTTTTCCAGTCCAAGAGGATAAAAATACCTAAATTAAACAGATGTTTAAAAAATAAATGAAAGGTTTCAGGAAGTAAGGTTGTAGAAACAGCATGGTTTATCAGTCTCTCTAAAACCCCACATAAAAATGGATAGAACCAATAGAAAGCAAAACCAAGAAGCCCATGAAACACATTACAGCAAAACGAAGTAACAAGATATCCCCATAAAACCCTAAATATAAGAAGATGTGAACAGACTTCCAATAGCTACAAGACTACATGATGTCATTTTCTATATGGGTGAATGTAACAGGCAATATACTGTCATGTGTTGGTTTGAGAAAAGGAAATCTTCGAAATAGCCAACAGGTGTTCACTGGAAAGCATAGGAGATCAATTTGAGAAAAGAACCTGAAATCAGGAGACATTTCCCCCTTGTTCCCTAATATGGGCAAGGCAAGAGACCTATCATGAGGAGGAATGAGTTTGGCTCACCAGTTTGTGTCACAAGTTTGGCTCACCAGAATTCCTTCTAAGATAGGGACACACGCTGGCAACAGCCTTTAACAGTGAAAAGAATCTGCTGGGAGTGAAATTAAAATTAACTGGCAGAGACCACAGAGGCAAAGAAAGAATATCTAGACCAAAGTGGCAGAGGTGAATACTGCCAGAAAAATCTCAAACAGTTATATTTTTGAGCACTACACACAACACAAAAGAAGGAGTTCTATGGAGTTGAAAAAGCTATCCAAAAAATCAGTGAAACCAACTTCTCATAATAAATAAGCAAAAAAAAAAACAACAAAAAAACAAAAAAACAAGATCAAGTCCCATATAAAGTTTTTATAAGAATAAGAAAAGAACAGAATAATATCCATTCAGACAGTGAAATCTTGCCAAAGACTGTACTCATAAAAATGTGCCACAAAAACATCAAAAGTGTTAGATCAAAGCTGTAACTATTTTAAATAAGCTAAAGAACACTATCAAAATGATATAAGACATGAAAATGCAGTACCAATCAGAATTAGATAAACTCAGAAATAAAGTGACAGAACTGAGGAAAAAAATTAGAAATAGAAACAAAAACATTTAAGAATGATTAAAATAGAGGAAACACTAAAGAAAATAAATGCTGTACTTAATTCAATAAAAGCAGCAGAAAGTACAAGGAGAACACAATGAAAATTTTGAAAAGAAAAAGAAGATAAAGAACAAGAAGGAGGAGGAGGAGGAGAAGGAGAAAAAACTCATTAGAAAGTGGCATGGAGCCCCCGGTTGAGTCAGTAGATGGAGTGCATGACTCTTGACCCGAGGGTCATGAGTTTGAGCCTCATGTTGGGTGTAGAGATTATGTAAAATCTTAAAAAAAAAAAAAAAAAGGACAGTGTCATGTATTGAAAGAGGCAAAGAAAACTCACAAGTAATAGGAGACATCACTGATGACAGGTAACACTGAAGTAATA
The DNA here is from genome assembly GCA_003697995.1 of Taxidea taxus jeffersonii. Classification (NCBI taxonomy): domain Eukaryota; kingdom Metazoa; phylum Chordata; class Mammalia; order Carnivora; family Mustelidae; genus Taxidea; species Taxidea taxus. Next base: position 177,490 of record ML105806.1, read on the forward strand.
CAGATACAGATAACACTGAAAAAGAAAATCAAAGCGAGAGAACAAAACAAATATTAAAAACTACAATTCAAAGATATTTAACTAAAAACAAAAACTTACATTAAGAGAGCACACTGAAGTTTTGATAATATTGACCCTAAACACCAATATCAGAATACATTCTAATAAAATTCCTTGACCTTAGAGAAAAAAAACCTTTAAGGCATCTAGAAATGAAAAAAGCACAAAACTTATAAGGAAATAAAATTATCAGTAGACTTTTTGACAGCAATGCTTCATGACAGAAAAAAATATAATAATATATTCAAGATACTAAAGAAAAGTATGATCCAAATATTTTTTATTCAGAAAAACAAACTTTTAGCAAATAGCTATCAACCAGGTAGCACTCAGGACATATTGTTCATGTGGACGTTTTTTGAAGAAACTATTAGAGTACAACATTAAGATTTCTGCTGGACCAAAAAGGGACATATTGAACTGTAATAAAACCCAATAATTGCAACAGACTGAAACCTACTAAACATGTATATATCTGTGGGTTCACAAAGATATTAGTTTAACATTGACGTTATAATTTATGATCATCATGAGATGGATTTGTTTTGGTTATTGAATTGGCTCTGAAAAGGAAGCTTTCTAAATTGAGAAACACCCAGAAATGACTTTCCCAGGTAAAAATTAAAACTGAAATATCCATAGAACAAGCTACTATAGATTATATACTTAATTTAGCAAACTGTATTAAATCACGTAACTCAGATACTTTAAGGGCCCAATAATTGGTGATTTTGTCATATTTAATAATGGCAGCAGTAATTATAATTCTTTGTGAAGGTGTAGGTAGTTTCTTCTTTTGGATCTGTTAGGGTTTTTATTTATTTATTTATCTTTAAAGATTTTATTTATTTGAGAGAAAGAGCACACATGGGGGGAATAGTCAGCAGGAGAGAGAGAGAGAGAATCTCAAGCAGAATCTCACTGAGCATGGAGCCTGATGTGGGGCTCGATCTCATGACCCTGAGATCATGACCTGAGCCAAAACAAGAGTCAGATGTTTAACCAATTGAACCACCCAGACACCCCTCTGCTGGGGCTTTTAGAAGAGTCGTGACTCTTAATGTCATAAAACAAACTGAGAGGGGTGGGGGTGGGGTTGGGAGAGGGTGGTAGGGTTACATTATATGTTTAAATAAAAATAAAATTAAAAAAAAAAGAGTCATGAATGCCTTCCACTGTACAGGACTACAGCTAAAAGAAAGTCTGAAAAATAGAAAAGTATGAAAATTAGACAATAAAAATTCTAAGATATATGCATTAATATATTAATATTCATTAATATATTAAAGATATATTCATTAATTCATTAATATTCTAAGATATATTCATTATAAATCATGAAACTTTTGCTTCCATACAGAGCTTTCTAGGTATAAATGGCAATAAGGCTATTCTGAAATAAATAAATAAATAAATAAATAATTTCTTCCACTTTATACCTGTATTTTCAGTAGTAGTTTCTGAAAACTAAACTCCTCTGAAGAGTCTCTAATAATAAATAATATTGTCAATAGCAATTGTGAAAACTGACAAGTAGTGGAAAGTATGAATTGCACAAGCATTGGTTTCCTTGTTTGTTTTATTTTTTTGTGGTCGAGGACTTTAGATTCTCTAAGATGTTTCATGATTATCATTCAAATATATAACAGGCAAATCAATGGTCTCTGCTATTAATTTAGTTAACTTCATGAAAATAGACCAAACTATATTATTCTACTTTGGTTGATTGAATTATTTAGATAGAGTATAGGAAGAGACTCATACAAAACAATGACATAAAGAAGTAGCTGCCAAAGCTATCTTCTAATTTAATTACTGACAAAAAAACAAATAAATCATTAAATGGTATTTTCAAATTAACAAATTAACAGATACAAATAAGACATGAAAATGATCTGCATGTCTAAATAATACTATATCAAATCAAAAGATAAATAAAATGTGTACCAAGAGAATTAAGAAACTCCTACTCTGTAACCTCCCAAGATAGAGTAACAATCCAATGACTAATATGCTCTTTTACTGTGTATATTTGACCCAATTAGTTCAGCAAAGCATCAGAATAAATTAGCCAACATGTTAAAGAAAAGCTGACTCACTCTTCTGAGCCATTCAGTGTGAAAGAACTGAATACCATATCTTTTTTTGGGAATTCTCCTTATGGAAGAGTTCTAACAACAAAAAAAATTAAAGAGGGTCATGACATAAAGTGCCCTTATTTCCTCTCTCATATTAATGATTTGGATTGGTGCTAGTACTGGAGAAGACATGATCTGGAGATAATTGAAAATGTGTTATATCTTTCATACTTTCTTAAAATATGTGGTAAAAAAAAATTGATTTTGGCTAAGAAGAGCCCTTATGATATGGCCACCTAAAATGCCCTCTCTCTAATTGTGTATATACTAAAGAATCTCTGAAAGGTAATGAGGTGTGCTAAATAAATAAAAATATGAGGTAGATGTTATTATTGATAAGAAATTGGGACATATTTACCAAGAGAGTGGCATAAACAATGGTAAGTCAGAAATATGCATTAAATGTAAATAAAATAGCTAAGAAATGCAAATAAAATTTGATGTTAAAATATAAAAATATAAAGCCAATAGTGTAAAGGGTAGGAAAATAAGAAAATCATATGGCTTAAAAGCATTAGCTTAATTACTATTTATTTATGTCAAACATTATTCTAAACACAGAAGAAAGAGTGGTCAACAAGGAAACCTCTGCTCACTTAGAGCTAGTATTCAATTGGATGAGATAGACAGTATAATCATATATAGGTAGAAGGGAAAATTTCTCTGCAAGGTGACGCTTCACCAGAATTTTGAGTAAAATAAAGAGAAAAGTCTCACAAACACTTGGAGAAAGAACACTTTAGATGGCGGGAATGTAAAAGCCCATTATTTAAGTCAGGTTCCTGACTGGCATTTTTCAGTGTTTGCAAGAAGGCCAGTATGGCTGGAGTAGGGTGAGCAAAGGAAAACTGAATGATAGCAGAAGCGAGATCACATCGGGCCAGTAAACTTTGGTTAAATATTTTGGTTTATATTCTTAAAAGCCATTTCATCAGGGAACAGGGAACACTTAACATTAAAGCAAGGAGTAACACAACCTGGTGTGTGTATGTATGTATATTTATATACATTTATATATATTTACATAAATGTTTAAGATTTATTTATTTATTTTAGAGAAAGAAAGAGAGAGTGTAAGCGTGGGGGAAGGGCAGAGGGAAAGAATCTCAAGCAGACTTCCCGCTGAGCACAGAGCCTGACACAGAGCTCCATCTCACAGAGACCTGAGCTGAAATCAAGAGTCAGAGGCTTAACTGACTTAACCACTCAGGCACCCCACAACCTGGCTTGTATTTGTTATCTATAAAACTGATGTTGGGAGAAGAGCAAGTTTAGAAGCAAAGGAACCCGTTATTCAACTACTGCAACAGTTCGGAGGAGAGGGGCTGGTGGCTTATAGTAGGCTGATAAAACAAAGGTCATGAAAAGTTGAAGATTCTGGATTTGTCTTGAAAGCAGAATCTATAGCCTTTGCTGTTGAACTGGATGTTCAGTATGAGAGAAAGAGCCACACATAGTTCTGAAGACTTTTTCCCTGAGTAATTCTATAAATGGCAGTGTAACATACTGAGTTGAAAAACACTAGAGTAGGCTCCTGGGTGGCTCAGTGGGTTAAAGCCTCTGCCTTCGGCTCAGGTCATGATCTCAGGGTTCTGGGATAGAGCCCCACACTGGGCTCTCTGCTCAGCGGGGAGCCTGGTTCCTCCTCTCTTTTTGCCTGCCTCTCTGCCTCCTTGTGATTTCTGACTGTCAAAGAAATAAAATATAAAAAAAAAAAAAGAAAGAAAAACACTAGAGTAAGAGCACATTTTGGGGGAGAAATGAAAAGGTCAGCATAGGGTTGATTTTCTTTGATGTGCCTATTTGATATTCAAGTCGAATATGTGAAGAACATGTGTTAGAAATTCAGAGATAAATGATTGTTGTAGATATGCTTTGAGGAATCATCATTCAGAGGCATGAGATAAGGACGTAGGATCCAAACATTTAGAGAAGTGAAGTTGAAGAGTGAGCTGATGACAGGGACATGTGGAGATCCAGAAGAAGCAGGCCAGCAGAAAAGACAGAAAACTTTGGAGTCTAGAATACTGGGGATAAATGCCAAGTGAAGGAAGTGTTTCAAAAAAGGAATGACCATTGCTTCCAATGCAGCTGAGAAACCAGCAAGATAAGGATTGAGAAATAACTATTGGCTTTTGAAGCCTGGAGATTTCTGGTGACCTTCTTGACAATTTTTGTTAGAATAGTAGTAACAAAAGCTTACCAGGCACAGGTCTGAAAGACCAAGGAAACGAGAAAATAGAGCAGCACAAAAGTTCTCTTTGAGAAGGTAGATATGCAAGGTGACATGTCACAACAAAAAACACTTTTTTGAAGAAGTATTCTATGGCATGTTTATGCTGATATGGATGAAAAAGAGGAAAAAAATTGTGTGGCAGGAGCAAAGGCAATTGTATAAATAAAGCCCTTCACTAGGTGATAATGGGTGGCCTACTAAGCTGTGCCTTTATGACTTTTTTCTCATTCCTATTACTTCTATATTCCAGAGCTTCAGGATTAAATACCTGGACTTCTCTAACCTACCTTGTTAGCCAATTTATTTAATTTCACAATCTATAAGTGTCACCTATCATATGAACTCCAGGTTGATACATTTAAGTGGCCATGCAACATTGACATTTGGATATTTAATGTGTGTCTTTAATGCAAATGTCTCAATGCTAACTGATGATTTTCTTAGAAGCCTGCTTGCTCCCTGGGCTTTCTTACCTCAATCAAAAGCAATTCTATCCTTCTAATTTCTCAGATCTAAAGCATTTACTACTCTCTCTCTTAAACATTTTAATTTCAGCTTTTCAACACATGTTGATTCTGCCATTACAATATATTCAGATTCTGCGAAATAAATCAGAGAGAGACAATTATCATATGATCTCGCTGATATGAGGAATTTTAGAGGCAAAGTGGGGGGTTTGAGGGGCAGGGAAGGAAAAAATGAAACAAGATGGGATCGGGAGGGAGACAAACCATAAGAGGCTCTTAATCTCACAAAACAGAGGGTTGCTGGGGGGAGGGAAGTATGGAGAGGGTGGTTGGGTTATGGACATTGGGGAGGGTATGTGCTATGGTGAGTGCTGTGAAATGTGTTAACCTGACGATTCACAGACCTATACCCCTGGGGCTAATAATACATTGTATGTTAATAAAAAAATTTTTTAAATGTATATTCAGATTCTGACAAGTCATCACCAAAATGTACAACATTGGACTCTTACAATTTGCAATTGTTATATTCTATAAAGTCACTGCGAACAGAGTTAGAGAATGCTGACCCATGGCTCCTGGGGAAAATACAATGGTAGGTCCATTAGAATCTCTTATGACAACATATTCATCAATTGATCAATGTATATTTTTGTTCTATATGTGTTTCTGTTTAAAGATAACTCATTTATGATATGCTACTGATTAATTAACACTGAACGAGAGGTCTTAGCACTATAACTTATGCTTGAACAAGCTAACACTTGTATTTTCTCCATAAAATACACCACAGTCTTCCTGTTTTTGGAACACTAGACAGCACTTCAAGACTACATTTGGGAACCATTTTAAACAGTGAAATCACAAAAATGCACAAAATGTGAAAAATATGGCACTGTGAAAGGACTCTTGTTTACAGATTGAAAGCTGAAACAAGAAGATATAACACTACCTTATTAACTTCACTGAGATGTGTATGGCGAGGACTCAAGTTTTTTTGCTGCTCTGCCCATGCCTGAGAGTGACCTTGAAAACATTGTGAGTATTGATTTTGGCCCTACAAATGAGTTTTAACAAGCAGGCAAACTTACAAATATGGAATGGGCAAATGACAAGGATCTACTTATTATCATTTCCTATGTTCTTTCTCTATTTGAATTTTCTCCATAGCAATTATCATTACGAGACATGCTGTATATTTTCCTTATTTTTGTATATTATTTATCTCACCATGAGGAAACAGAACTTAAAAATTTTGTTCATGCTGATTCCTGATCCCTTATAATAGGACCGGGCTCATAATAGGAACTTAATAAATATTTATCAAATAAAGAGAATTAGGTAGTTAGATGATTTAAAAGTGAGATAGTGATATACATATCTATTGAAATTTATTTCTGATGAGTTAATATATTCATATGACTTAAAATTTTTAAAGTATAAAAGGATATGCCATGAAAAGTCTCCCTATACTATAAATGAAATTCCAAATTTAACATATTTTACATTTCCATATAAAATGGAATCTATAAAAAGTAGATTAAGAACATATGGCAAAATAAAAAGAATTAATATGAGGAAACCATATTAACTTGAAAATAAAAATTACTTGTGAAAAATGTCTCCAATAAAAAATGAAAAATATCAGTGAGATTCAAAATGAGAATATTTTTGCAATAGTTAGAAAAGGATTGCAGCAGAAAAACAGATTAATTACAAAAACTAAAAGCAGCACAGTTCTGGAGTAGCTAGTAAAAGATGTTTAGATTTATAGGAATTATGTGAGCTAGTTTTTAAGCACAGATAGCATTAAAAATTAAACCACATACTTACAATTAGATGAATTTTATTAAAATTACATGAAAACAAAGTACCTAAAATTCATCACTTGATAATTGTTTTACTATACTTTACTATTTCTGTTATATTGAGGTTATTTAAATCTATTGTATTTGCACGGAAATACCATGCAAATCACAATGATGTTGATGAAGGATAGCTGGAAGGCAGGCAGGCAAGGACAAGCCCCCCAACCCTAAGAGGAAACCAACTTTAAGAGGATTTTACAGCACCCTGGAAGGAGCCCTCCACCCCCATGTGATAGGTAGATGACAAAAACCTGATTGGGTTAATCAGATTAAAACAGCCTGCCAGCAAGTCCATAAAAACCCCTAGACTGAGGAACTCCATTGGCAACTCTCTTGGGTCTCCTCAGTCTTCAGGAGCTTTGTACTATCACTTTACTATTGCTCAATAAACTTTGCTTTGCTGCCCACCACTCTGTCTGGTCTGCCTCTTCATTCAGAACCGTGAGCACCAAAGGAAAAGAAGTCTTGCAACAATGTGATACCATTTATCTCTCCCAAGCTACACACTCAGTGACATCAGATTAATGGCTTCAAACAGGCCATGATGCAAGTATTTATGTCACATAATTGGCAAATGCAATAAATCAGAGATTAATTTATTATTTTGTTCTTTATCTTATCTAAACTTAAGAAAGTAATGAAAGATATTGTTAATGCAATGAAGTTTTACAAAGTGTGTCATGTCTGTATCCATTATATTGTCAAGAGCACCAAAAAATTCTTCCAATATTTGAAAATTATTTTCTGATTCAACAAAGAAATGCTAATACCATTGATAAATAGATCAAGTTATGAAATACACTTTTGTTGTTTATTTTTGTCTTTCTTATTAACAAAACTGAAATACATCCAATCTTCATGTCAGAATTCAACTTAGAGAGTCAGTGGTTGAACTTTACCAGCATGTCACTACTAAAACCCACATTATTTGAAATTAAAGTTGAATACACATGTCTAAAGATGAGAAGGTATGTAAGTTTGAGACTGAGAAAAATCATGCTAAGTTAAATAGAATAATTCCGTAATATAATAGTGATTAGATGGAAGTGATATTTATGGAAAGCAGAAAATAAAGATCTAGTAGATGAAGAACATGAATGGTGTTCCTCAAAAAGAGAACAAATAACCCAACTGAAAATATTATCATTCTCAGGAATGATATTTGAGATACTTGAGACCGTGTAAGACGCTGGCAGTCACTACCTCTGCTAACATTAGCTCTCAGGATCCCACACTGGATCAGGTGCTGATCATGGAGACTGTAGAATCTGTCGGCTAAAGCACAGGGGCTGTGAGGGAAGGGGACCCTGTGAGGCTGCAGTTTATTTATACTCTGCAAGCATCACAAACGCATGCACAATGGCCTTGTCTTTATTTAGTATGTCTCCAAGTCTCAGATCTTAGATTTGCTGTTGTTTCCTTGACCACTCAAACAAGTTCAAATGCTCTTATCTTACACTAAAATAAACCCATGTATCTTATTTAAAGGGCCCGTACCCTCAAGTCTAATTTTACATTTATTTGCCTGATTAGAAAATAGGTTTTATCTCCTGCTGAGGTGGAGTGAAGGGAAGTAAAATGTATCCTTGGAGGCATCAATTGACAATTGTCTCAAATATTCTTTTGTGTTTTCTAACACGAGGCAACTTTTATCTCAGATATTATTTTTCCTTTCTGGATAGAAGATGATCAATGTACTGTATGAATTCCATTAAGGTAGGAATACTCAAGCTGGTAGTCTGCTGATCACCTTTTCTTCCTCCTTCCTTTACCTGCCTTACATCAGAGTTTTCTTCCAGGGGACTATAACACATATCAAAAAAAAAATAGGATAATTTGTTATTATTTTTTAAGGTTCTGGTCAGGAAAGGGTTAAGTCAACAGGCCTGGATTACTCAAACTCTGAAACCCTACCCATAGCAAAGAAATACTTGTCTTCAGGATTGGCTGCCGGTGGCCCCTGAGATAAAATCTCTGAACTCTTGGAATATTCCACCTAATAAGAGTGTCTTTGTATGCCTAAAGTCACGGAACTGGAGATACTGCACTGGTCTGGACTGCTGAGTTACCTTTCTTTAGACTAAGAAACACATTCTACAGTCCACAGTATGGGACTCTAGTGAAGTGGGTCAGAGACTCTCAACCAATATTTATGGATAATGCTAGAGTGGAGATTTGGGACAAGACCTCTTGACTATTTCAGTATAGACAGAGGACAACAAGCCATGAGGCAATGGCTCTCCAGGCTAACTGCTGAGGATCGAGGGGCACATTTATGAGAATCTTATGGTCCACATGTATGGAGGGTCTCTGGTGATACCTGTTACTTTTATTAATGCACCATGATTGTCATTTCCTGGGGAATAGATCAGAATAAGACATATTCTATAGTACAGTTAGCAGAGATGTGGATTATTTTGAACAACATTCATGTCCTCCCTTAGGTGGAGGGTGGGCTTTGCTATATAACAGTATCCAATGAACACTAGTTTCAGTATAAGCTTGTAAACTAAGACAGGATGTCTGACCTTGCCCTTAACTTATCTGGAGTCAGAAATAACCAGATCTTGGTCAACTGTGATGATTCATATCCTTAGTATTGTATGGTGTATAGGCAAGATCCAACTCTTTGGGAAAGCATAGCAAATATTTCTGTGATTCTTACTGATCTGTTCTGTCTTTAAACTGAACTGTGCCATGACAGGACTGTAATGTGGTATCACATTAGCATTGCTGGTAAGATTCAACTGCCTTATGTAATTAAGTCATATGATAATACTGATACTGCAATCAAATGTTTTGGAATATCAAGTTAAAGCCTCTTCAGGACATATTACCAATAGAAATGTCTGACCCAAAGAAGACCTGTGTTTATCTAGCTATCAGCCAAATTCTGTGCTAAAAAGTTTGGCCAAATTTATTGCAAGGTAAATGTAAGACCAGACCAGACCAAGTGAGGAAATGAGTGATCAAGTTGGTACAAAATGTGAAAATGTATATCATGGCTTTTCAGGGTGCATTGGTTGTTTCTCCAAATCTATCTTTACCCTGCACTGGCTTCTCTCAATTTTAGACTATTTGTGTATATGCTATTTGTATTTATTATACAAATACTAAATTAAATATACATTCTGAGAAAAATATGATCTTTTTCTGTAAGAGCCTGGGCCAAGTTGGAGTGAGTAGGAAAAGATTAATTCAGCAGGCCAGGACTGCTCAGATCCTACCCATTCCGAAGAAGTGTTCAACTTTTGTACTGGCTCTTCATGGATTACTGAGATATAGCCCCTGAACCCTTAGAATATTCTGCCTGATGTAGAATTTTTGTATGTCTGAGGTCTTAGGCCATGCCCAAGTTTGACCAGTTTGCTCAAGCAGATTTATCGTAACAATGTAATTGACGAGGCCAGCTTTCCTGGTTGGCAACATTTCAGAATTTTTGTCATACGTTATTGTTAGGAGAGTGTAGCATGTCCTTAGGTCCCACTGGGAAGGGACACCTGGAAACTTGAGTCTGGTTTTTCTTGGACCTCACACAATGTACTCTTTTCCCTTGCTAATTTTGATCTGTATCCATTCATTGTAATAAACTGGGACTGTGAGTGTGGCAGCTTTTTTGAGTTATGTGAGTCCTGAGATCAAATCATCAAGCCTCAGGGAATATAGGGGACTCTTAACATAGCTCCCTTTCCTGCTTTCTTACCCTCTGTATGTGGGCTATTAAAATGATGTTTTAACATCTTTCCAGACCTGGTCCCCTCTCTCTAGACACCTCTAACTAAAAGGTAGTTCCTTTAGGACTACTAAAACCTCTTACATAAAAGTCTGTATCCTATCAGGTATTATCTATATCCATATCTATATCTAGTCATATTTAACTCTGTATCTCTTTATCTTCACAAAAAGGGAAAATGTGAATGTAGATAGGTAGATGATGGGGAGGTAGAGATAGAGATGATGGGAGATATAGATATAAGCGTGGATATAGGTATACAGATAGGGATATCCACTGTGGTCCTCCCCCCCATTTTGGCCCAGATTTTGCTTTATTTTTAAGATCGTTTTGGTTAATTTCTGTTTTCAGCTTTTAGTCCTTTTTTTGTTTCATTGAAGACTATATTTTTGTGTATTTTCATTTCATCTCTGTTTTTCAATATTTTTGTTATTTTAAGTGGATTTAAAAAGAAATACAAAATGTCTTTATTCCTAGATTTTTAACTGGATATCCTTGACTACTTTATAATATAGAAAAGTGTAAAATGCTTTGGATTCTCCAGTTGACTTATTTCGCTAAGCATAATACGCTCTAGTTCCATCCATGTCGTCGCAAATGGTAAGATTTCATTTCTTTTGATGGCTGCATAGTATTCCATCGTATATATATATCACATCATAAAACAAACTGAGGGGGGTGGGGGGAAGAGGGGTTGGGTGAGGGTGGTGGGGTTACATCATATGTTTAAATAAAGCTTAAATAAAGTAAAAAAAAAAAAACACAGAGCAAATATAAAAAAAATGCTTTGGATTGAATCACTTTTAAAGAACAGTACCAAATGTCAATCAGGCACTAAGTAAATTGCAGCTATTACAACTATATCCATTTATTTTATTCAGCTATATATTTTCTTTTTTTTTTTTCAGCTCTATACATTCTTGTATAAAAGATTGTGAATTCCTTCAAGAAGATACTGAATAATTCACATAAAAATGGCACACAAATCATTATTTGCCTGATTTGGCAGAAGAACTCTTAGATATTTTACTAAAAAGCACATCATGAGACAGTGTTCTATAAATTATTAATCTGATTAGTGAAGAGCAATAATCATGTATTTTTGTAGTACTACTTGAAACAAAGTAGTTCTGTTCTCAGCAGAAGTAATATAACTTAAATAACAAACACCAAACATACAGATTATTTTAAACATGTTGTATAAATCAGAAGTATTAACTGTGAGTTCCCTCAGAGAATTTGTTTTACCTGAAAATTTATTTTCTCTGTACTTACAAATGTTAACACCTAATCCTCAGGTATGTTCCTGAAAACTTATCTGATGCAAGTCCAATGCTTAAACGTGGATTGTTTTCTTTCTAGGGACTTTGCTTTTAATTTAGAGCAAGTTTCAATCAATGGGACAACTTACAACTTGGCTCTGAATTACTAATGTCTCTTATAGTTCTCTGCAAATTATGAATAAGAAAAAAATATATGTCAGCATAACTCTATTCCTAGAGACTCAAATTTAGCAAGAAAATGTGTTTCTCTATTAGAATATATGCAAATATGTCACAAGAGAAATTTTTAAATTGCCACCCCTTTATGAAATTTTATTTGAAAATTTAAGAAAGGAATAATATATATATATTATAATATATATTATAATATATATATATCTACCTTCAAAGGCAAAGAAAATGGGGGAGGAAGTAATAGCAAACAAGAGACATCAACTTTTTCAAAGATGAAAAGTGGACAAAGGAAGAGTATGAGAATTAGCAGAGAAGAACAAAATGAAATTTAAATGTTTCCAGAGCGAGATAAGAAGAAGTAAGCAATTTTCTTGATTGCCAGGAGTATAGAAACATCTTCAGAGTTCAGAATTGAAAGAAGGAAGTATTTTTAACTTACAGGCTGAGGAATGAGAGATGTTTTACCATTGACTCAAGTCAAAATTTGACTTGGCATTTACCCACATTGAATAAAGTTTAAAGGAATGGTGTGAGGGGGATGTAGAATTACATTTTGAGGATACATTTGATGCTTTTTACATTTTGGATTTATTTGGTATTGCAAGAAGGCAAAAATTGCAAAAAATTCAAATGAATGATGCATAAATAAATTGTAGCACATTTATACAATTGTAATGTTCTACAACAAGGAAAATGAATGAACCACAAATATGGATATGAACACTGAGAAGAAAATGCTAACAGCAGAAGACTATATTCATATGTTACAATTTGTAAAATATCCAAGACTGTGGAAAATTAAACAACATATTGTTTAGGAGTGCGTAATATGTATGAGGTCAAGCTATAAATGAAATAAGTGAAATTTCAAGATAGTGGTTACATATGGCTGGAAAAAGAAGATACAAAGAAGAAAAACAAGGCTTTCAAGAGTGTTGGTAATATTTAAATTCTTAAAATGGATGATGTGTTATGTACAATATTGTGTATACTGCACATTAGTGTTTATTAGTTTTTAGCCTTATACCCATGATACATATCTTATAATATATCAAGATTCCATAAAATGAGAAAAAAATAACAAGAAAGAGAATGGAGAATTTGGCTATGTACTCAGTGGTGCAGTTTTGGTCAGGCCCAACAGATGCGTTTAAAATATAGAACAGGTAAGGAAGAATTCCATTAGTTCTTGACTATAGCTATGATTAATTTGATGAGATATTATATTTGTTACATAACTGCACCCTTAATGCTTTTCAAAATCGAAAATGATGTACTTTACAAAAGAAAAGATTACTTGTAGTTATTGGAATACCTGGTTTAGTTAAAGTGACTCTCATTTTTGAAAAGATGATATTTCACAATTGAGAAGACGTATGTTACAACAACCTTCAGTTAAACTAGGTTGTAGATTGATTACTTAGTCATGCCTCTCATTATATCCGCAGTGTTGCTGTTTTCCTATTTCATTGTTCTTTATAACTATAACTGTGAAAAGAAGGTAAGGGAGATGAAACTGAATTCATCAGATTTAAAAATTAATAACAAATCTATCATTAGTACTTAATTCCAAACCAGAAAATGAGTTGGGCTCTTCTTATCTGGAAAGAGAGAAAAGGAATATTTTATTTCTGGATGACTGCCAGGCATCTATTTGTAACTGCCTAACCACTTGCAATGATTTCTATGCTACTGCAGTTTTGAAAATCGTTCCCACAGATGTTGATTCCTGCTTTTGCAGACATTTAAACCAAACTCTGTCTTCCTAATTTGCATATGTTGTCAACAAGCTGTGCTTTGGTGTAATCCCTGCCAGAGCTTTCCCTCCAATAAATGGAACAGTGGGGTTGGGGTTTCACTTCAAGTGACTGTGTAACTCAAGAGCTTAACTAATTATGCTATAATTTAAAATAAATCTTTGATGAACTATCCTAAAGAATTAATACAGTATGAAGGAAAATCACTTTGAGCAAGATAGCTTCATTTCATTCAGCAAGGCTCTGAGATCCGATGTGCAATAAGCTGGCGGACAAACCATTAGAGAGCTAGCAGGGATGGCATTCAAAGCAAGCACTTCCATAGCCTTATCTGAAATGTGCTGAAATGACAACAGTGAATATGTATTAGAAGTTTAATTTAGTCTCCTAAGTGACCTTGATCATTTGATTGGGTGGTATCTGAGATAGTGTTTTCAAGTATATTTATGAATGCCTAAAGCAGGAGGTGGAAAAAGAAAATATCCTTCAAACAGTTACCCTGAAGATTTCTTGGATTAGGAAAGAAAATGAAAAAGACCAGTTGGGCTCATTAATAATTCAACATCTTTCTGATTTTAAAATCCCCTCCAGTCAAAATCTTGACTTTTTTTTTTCCAGAAAATTCTTATTAGTGAAAGCTCTAAGGCATTAGTGAAATGTTTATAAAGACTGTTTCAAGGCATTAGTGAAATGTTTATAAAGACTGTTTCTTTTATTTGCGTTAAAGTGGTGCCCTTCCATTATATTCCTCCTAATCTGCCTGGAAAATCTAGACTGCCCAACATTTGCATGTACTAGATCCTTCTGCTGCTGGCTTTTCTCTCATTTGCTACTGCATTGCTGGTTTTCTGATGCACATTAAGTGGCTCAGCTAAAGCCATATATGTATGTCCAACAAAGAAATCTCTTAATTTTTAAAATACCCTTTTTATTAACAAAGCCGTCACCTAAAATATCTTAAATAAAATTTTAGTTTCCTAAACTCATAAGAATGTGCTCCTGTGTTAAAACCATCTCATAATCCCACAAAGATTGAAAATCATCAGTACGGCCCTTCACTTACACTGAGGTTCTGAACATGGGTGTTATCCTCATTTTAATATACATATAATGCACATTATATGACAGTGCACACAAATATATGAATAGTCTAATGTTTGTATGTATTGTATGCATGTCCTTATAAATAATTGGGAAACTTCCTTTTATTTAAAAATTATTTATCAAGCACTTATTATGTGTCAGGAACTGTGCTATGCACTAAAGATTCTTTAATGAACAGAAAAGAGTTTCTGCCTAGAAGAAGCTTGTTATCTAGTGGTATTTCACAGACAAATAAATGAGCAACTATGTTACTATGTGGACAAATACAGGGTGTTATGTGAGCATAGGTGGAAATTTACCCAGTCTTAAGGAATGAGAACAGACCTCCCAGAAGATGCAATGTTTCCACTGAATTCTGCAAAATAATTGAATCAGATCTAGCAGTATCATGGGTTTAGGCTTGGGAACAGATCCTTAGAACAGAATTCTGAAAAGAAAACGTATAGTTTAAAAGACTTAAGTGATAAGTGCTCGTTTTGCACATGAGGGCCTTCCTAGCATTAATAATACATAATTTTATTTATGTGTAAGTATGCAAGCCTAAAAAGATTAATTGTGGGTTACCAAAATTCAGTAAACATGAATGGAGTTCAATATACAGTGAAGGAGGAGAGGTTTTTAACCTGAAGCTCATACAACAGCTATCAAAGACCTTAAGTTTCATGCCAGGAAATTCATCCGAAACTTGCTGGTAGTTCTCGCTTTTTGTGCCTTGATTCTTCATGATATTGTGCCTTCCCTCCCAGATTGCAAGCCTTCTGAGGATGCAATCTGTATCTATTTCTTTTTTGCTGGTCTTCCTGCCCAGCCCAGAGTCCTACATGCAGCATAGGGAGAAATGTATGTAAGCAGGTGATTGTATATAGCCAAGTATTTAAAACATGTATATAAATTAGGTATTTCTTATTTTTAATAACAGAGAATCTTATTATGAGATGTTTTCAGATGAAACTGCCATTTTTGTTTTAGTTTCCAAAAGTTTCAGTAATAGATATTTGAAAGATACTCTTTTATGTATTTTTCCCCTTTTCTATGACTTAATACTAGGGTCTACCTAATTCCAAAGGAAGAAGCATACATCAATAGCATGCCAATGATAACCACTTCTAATTCACAGTTTTCCTTCCACATTGAATATTATCATCTCTTTTACGGGTACTCAATTCAGTACAGTCCTCAGACAAGTCCAGGCCTACAGCAATGGCAGATTACGATTTGTTTTCCTGAGCCAACTGGCCCTCCATCTGTGTTTATATTAGGGCATAGACCTTATATCTGAGAGGAAGTAATCTAAATCTTCTGAAATGCTCTCTTTATCTGTCAGCACTCAGGTATACACACAAATGAAAAACCACAAATAATCACATATATCACAAAGTAATACATAGAACTGACAGTTCTGTAAAAATTGGTATTTAAACAACCTTCAAATGGGTATCTTGATGATTCCATAATATTTCTAGATCAGTATACACTGTTGAACTACCTGATGAGGTGATTTTTTTTCTTGCCTTGTAAATACTTGATTATGCAAGATAAAAATAACAGTTCCTTTAAGTGTAGACTATCTATGCAACCCTTTTAAAGAAATTTTAATACATTTTGAAATATTTTAATACATAATTGGAAATATCAAATCTAAAAAATTTTGGAAAAAACAACAACAACCTAAAAGTGTGTAAAAGTAAAAACAGTTCTAGATACATGACCAGCATGGATATCTTTAAAGTTAGGCTATTTTAAAATACTTTTATCTCATATGACTAGATAAAACAACTAATTACAATCTTAAGTTGCGTGGAGTTTTCTATGTTTCACTTAGATTTTAGAATCTCAAAAGATAAAACAATGACAGCAGAAGTTTATAGAAAACAAGTTGTCTGGGAATGCCCAGGGGATGGTAAAGATTCAGTCTAATTTCTCACACCTCCATCCACAGCTTAGTGTAATAAATATTGATATTATGGATGATAGCATGAAATTACCAAAACTCAATCAATAAACACATATTGCTCACGCGTGCACCATATATACTGGGGGAACATTTCAGTTTCCAGTAGGAAACAACTCCTGAACCTCACTGCTACAAACTCACAGAGCAGAAATTTGCAAACTCTTCTATCACAATGCCTACTACATTGAATTCAATTATGCATTTGTTTCCTCATTTTCCTCTTGCTTGAAAGTTCTTTGTATTTTAAAGCTTTTCCTCTACAGTTCCTAGCATGCTAGTCACGTGCATGCCTGAATGAATGAAAAAATTAAAATGTTTAGACAGAGTTAAACTAAAAAAAAGAAAGCAGTTGACTGGAATATTCTCATCTCCCAAAGAAGGAGGTATTTTGTTAATCTATACACCATTTACCTGGGAATATGGGATGTAATCATCTGGTTTCCATCTTATTACTAGACTTTTTTTTTCCTTTGGTACAAGACCCTTACCACAGGATATTGTGCAACACAAAAAATGAACTGTGGAGCTTTTTAAAACTTATTTTATTGTATTGGTCCTCTAAGTCATAGATATCATAAGCAAATTTTTTTTTTTAAGATTTTATTTATTCATTTGACAGAGAGATCACAAGTAGGCAGAGAGACAGGGAGGGAAGCAGGCTCCCTGATGAGCAGGGAGCCCTATGCGGGACTCGATCCCAGGACCCCGAGATCATGACCTGAGCCGAAGGCAGCAGCTTAACCCACTGAGCCACCCAGGCGCCCCATCATAAGCAAATTTTAATTCTGGATTAATGTTTTCCATGATTATAGCCACTTCAACATGACATTGATGATGTTTATATTTGCTAGTCTTCTAAATCTAAAGAATGTCCTGACACATCCTTAGCCTCTGCAGAGATGAAAGTATAACTCAGAGGCAATGAATAGGAGTGATAATAATTCACTTTTATGCATTATTATTTTATGTAACCCATTTGAGATTTATAGATACCTACACATTGTACAACACGTAAATAAGTAAAATATTTTTATTTACATATGTTTATTACAAAGGCAATATACATTCATTGTGGAAAATGCTGAGAGGTAAAAAAGAAAGAAGAAAAAAGTACACTTACAGTCTCATGGAAAAAGATAGTCACTAACCCACATGGTAATTTTATTTTCACTTTCTTCTTCATATAAAATTTTACAAGGTTCAAGTCATAACATAGTTCCTCACGCTACAATTTTTTTTTATAATCATTCATTCATTCCTTTAAAAAATATTTTCTAGCATCCACTATGTACCAGGCATTCTTAGTGGGCACTTGAGATTCATTCCATGGACAAAATAGAAACATCATTGCCTGATGCCACTAATCCTTCAGGACCTACAAAACCTAAAACAGGTAAGTAAATTATATAGTTTATTAGAAAATTCCATAGGAGACACTAAAGTGGGCAAAGAGGATAAAGTGATTAGGAAAGGAGCATGAGTTTTAAATATGTAGTTAGAGAAGGTATAACTTTGAGTTTTAAATATGTAGTTAGAGAATGTATAAGCCTAGAGAAGGCTTCTTTTGAAAATAGCTCTGAAGGAAGTGATGGGATGAGTCCCAAAGAAATAAGGAAGTGAAAGAAAAATTGTGAAGAAACAGAAGGGAGAGTAAGTGTGGCTGGAGTAGAGGGGACTTGGCCAGTTATAGTGAGACTATAATACAGTAAGACAAGATGACAGCAAGGAGGCCAGGTAGGAGGCTATGGAAATAATCCAAATGAGAAATTATGCTGGCTTATGCCAGAGAGGAAGCAATAACAGCAAGGAAAGTACTTAAATAGCCAGTAGAATTTGTTGACATGAAAACAAGAGTATAAGAGAATGAGCAGAGTGTGAGAGAATGAGCAGAATCATGCCAAGATTCTGTTCCAAAAACTGGGAAGATGAAACCGCCCTAACTGAATTAGGAGAAGTTAGAAAAGGAGCATATTTGAGGGGAAAGACCAAATCTTCAAGTTGAGCTTATTCAATTGCCTGTTAGGTATTAACACATATCCATGCAGATGGAAATATAATTTGGGAGATAAGGAGGAAGGTCAAGGCTGCAAATTAAACTGTGGGAATCTTCAGCGTGAAAGAGACAGGTGGGATTCTCCTACAAAAGCAAGAGGGGTGGGGAAGAGACACTGACAGTTGCGAGGGGAGGGTCTGTGTGAAGGCACTTGTCGCGAGCTTCGATTCTGCCCCCGTCCCAGGGAGAACAGAGCAGTCGGAAAGGGCACTTCTGGCAGGCGCCCCAGGCAGGAGCAGGCCAGGACGGCGGGCGGAAGGGGCCGGCCAACGTCTGCCTGTGGGCCCCTGCGAGGACCTCAAGCCCCACTGACCACCACAGGTGCCGCCGACAGCCACTGGCCGTGCCACACACCACAGGTCCCGCCGACAGCCTCGGACCACACCGACGACCACGGGCAACACTGTCAACCACCAGTCCCACCAATGCCACGGGCCACACCAACCACCATGGGCCACGCCCACAGCCATGGGTCCCACTGGCTCTTTGGCCTAGAGCCACTGAGAACACCCAGTGAGGCCAGCCCAGCAGCCGTGCTCGTCCTTGTCAGGAGATGAAGATCCACAGAAGAAAATACTAAGACACATGGCAAGGGAAAAAAGGATGGAAATCTGGTTCTTTTGGGAAAAAAGTGAAGGAGGAGAAGGGTGTTACCTTGAGAAATAAGCATAGGTTTTAGAGACACGGATGTCATTGGTAGCAGCGATGATTATGGTTATGTTGAAGTTGCAGTTTAAAACCCAGTTATAGAGTTAAAGAGCATATGTGAGGAAAAGGAGACAACAAATACGATCTTCCTTCTTCCTTCCTTCCTTCCTTCCTTCCTTCCTTCCTTCCTTCCTTCCTCTCTCTCTCTTTCTT